>VZRW01000387.1:826342-971716 GCA_013398125.1 Aegotheles bennettii
TGCAGAGCCCTCCGTTGGCAAACAGGTTTATTTCAAGTTGCACCAAGTGCCATGGGCTGTGTCATTCGAGCTCAGGTCCTTCCTTGGCCCGTTGGCTCCTGTTTCACAGCGCTGCACCCCTTCCCACGGAGGGGAACCAGCATAGCCCCAGCACCTCCACACAGGAAAGCAACTCATGGAGATGGAATGGCCAGAAACACCATACACAGCTGTGCTGGAGATGGTGAAGAGGGGTACACAGGTCCGTGGGGAGACAGCAGCACCCAGTTCCAGCTTGCAGAAGGGTTGCAGGGGGCTGAACCCCAGCAAAAGGCCTTTCCTTTGAGCCCCTCCAATCACGAACAGCAGGAGCAGTGCCACTGGAAGTGACTGGTTTGCTCCAGTAGCCTCCTTACGAGCACCAAGGGACAGCTCCTCGGGATCGCTGGGTTTTTAAAAGGCCAGTTATAAGCTTTAATACTTCGCTGGGGGAGAGGGTGAGGAGAAGGGGGGGTCAGGGAGGGGTGGTTGCATTGACTGCTTAGGTCTTAAAGCTGTAAACCTCTTCTTCCCTCTCCCATTGCTGGGACGTTTTTATTGGCAAGATGAAGGGAGACAGAACACAGCTCCACAACTTGCTCTTCTTCTAGAGGTTAATGACCCAGTTAGCAGCTCTTGGCTGCATTTCCCGACATTTTGCAGACATCAAGACCCGTCTCACTGCCAAGTACATTCTGTTCCCTGGAGCTCAGCCAATGCATCTCAGATTACTATGTAATGCGACAAAGAGGGAGAGCTGGAGGTGAGGGTGGGGGCTGGAGGGGAGATACAGGAGCTGTTGGGAAGGGGGCAGGGAGAGGGTGGGAGAAGGGGAAGCACCACTTTTCTAAATTTAACATCTGAGATGGAAATGAAGCTCCCAAGGTGCTTATTTGCTGGATAAAAATGTGAATCCCAGGATAAATTGGAGTGATGCTTCTGGGAAACAGATGCAATCAGCAAATAATTCCCCCCTAGGGACTGTGCAGGCCTGCGCTTCCCGGCTCCGCTGACAGTCAAGCTCCTGCTTCTGATGCCCTTGTACTCAGGACAAATACTGCTAGTGAACTGGGGCTGCTTTTCTGAATGAAACTCCAGTATCTCAAGAGGAACAGGGGCTTAGCCAGGAAAATGGGGAGTGAGGGGAGAGAAGAAGAAGTGAAGAAGGTCCTGTGTCATCTTTTATTTATCTGTTTGCACCCAGAGCAGAAGATGCTGCTCAGATGCATCATGCTTGGTGAGCTTGGTTACTTCAGATCATCACTCGCATGGTAAGGGGATGAAAGGCAGACCTTAGGCACAGCTCTGTTGGCAGGGGTTGAATGTGCATCTCTCAGAGCAGCTGAGCTACCAAACCTAATAGCAGCAGGTGGCTACCATTACTAGAGGTCAACACCATCACACACTCCCCACACTCCCACAAGCCTTTGCTCAATGAACAGTCTGGTGTCCTCTCCAGCCATATCAACTTCAGTTGATCCCAGCATCTCCCTCATAGACATCCCAGCCTTGGGCTCTTCTGCCCAAGCCCCACACTGCTGTAACAGCTTACCCACTCCCATTCCACCTCTGCTGCTCTCCTCAGACATAGGCATGCTGCCACATCATGGTCCCAATCCCAATCTGTTCCCTCTCCCATCCTGCTCCTGCCATGTCTGCCTGCTTTTGTCTGCCTGATGTTGCCTCTCCTGCTCCAGACAGCCCTCGTGCAGTGAGAGATGTTGGGAAACCAGCCTTGTGAGCCACCTCTGACCAAGGCATGCATGGACAGTGTGAGGAGCAGTAGATGAAGGTGGGACTCCACTGAACAAAGCAGGAGGCCTGGGGAGAGCTCAGGTTTGCTGCACGCAAGGTATTAAAGCCTGCCCACAGGACCTGAGATACCACATGGCCAGGCCTGTGCCATGGGCATGCCCAGCCTTGCTCCAAGTCCTGCTCTCTCTCCATGGCATGGCAGGAGTGGTCAGACAGGTTCTGAGCTTGGGGCTCAGAGAAAGGGTTAGTCCCCAGCATTGCAGTGCAGCCAGGGTATGTGCCAGGCAGAGGATCTGCTCCCCCATTCAGGGGTGGCTGGGTGGGAGCCCTCAGGGTCTCACCCTGCTCCCATGGGCTCAACAGCCCCCTTTGTGCCATCCCTCGGGATGCTGCCTCGTAAACAGGGGAGAGAAGAAACACGCGAGGTCTGGCTCAATGTGACTGCTTATCTCCCAGGAGCAGCCCTCCCTCCTCTTCAGGAATTATTTCCTTGAAAGACAAGAAACAGCACAACACTGTCTCTTCCTCAGCTCCATCTGCCACGTGGGGGCTGGGTGCTTGGAGGCCACCATTGCTCATCGCACTTGCCAGACGTGGCTTTAGGAGGATTTTTTACCACCTGCAGCCCAAGAAAGAGATGAATCGGGTTTACCTGTACCAGGAGTTGCTCAAGAAAGTCCTGAAAAAAAATAAAAATGTGTTTCTGTGGAGAGGAGCTTCCTCAAAAACCACAGTAAATGCCAGCACCTAAAAATCTGGCACTGCGTTACTTCACTGCTAAGCATCTGTCCTCAAGGCCAGCCCCACAGAGAGAGTCATCAGGGGCCAAAGCATCCTCTAAAACATAAGCCTAGGCTAACCACAAACATGCAGCCCTCTCAACTTCTAAGCCACACGTCAGCCTCCCCCGAAGGAGGAGAAGGTCCAGACACAGTCCTGCAATGTAGGACAGCTGGGGGGAAGGCACAGGTTGTAGGAAGAGAGGAGCAGCTCCTCCCCAGGAGTGCTCTTACAACAGGAGCTGGTTGGAGGCTTACATGGAATCTGAGTTTTCCAGCAAAGTCAGCCTTATCCTCTTTGTCTGGCTCACGTCCTTCCACGGCAGATGCCACACTATGGAGAAGAGCCCATTACATCACACTGCTAGATGCTGCACAAGCCCAGCATGAAACTGGAGTCCTGGCCCAAAGCGTCTGCCATTTTGCTGCCCAGCAGAGCTGTTTGCAAGTGAGACAAGTTTCAGTCAGCAGGGATGGCACAGATGACGCTGGTGTGCAAATGGGGAAAAAATTGCCAGAGGCATCTCAGCATCTGGTACAGCGCTGAGAAGACTTCAGTTGGGACAATTACAATTTAAGTATTGCTGCTTTTACTAATGCCAGAACAAGCATTTGAGCCCTTACCGGGGTAAATAGTAGCAGGTAGGTGACTGCTAAGTTCATGCTGCTTTTTTCTACCCTTCCCTTTCCCTCACAGATCCATGCTAGAGTAGAAACCGTGGCTGTAAACAAGCATCAAGGCCAACACATATAAAGACAGAGAAATGTTCTAGCCCTACTTATGGAGCAGGTTGAGTCAGGCAAGCACCAGCTGGGTCCCCCACATGGCTTGTCCTGAGTGGTGAAGCTCATGCCAAAAGCTGAGACTTTTTGTGGTTTTAGGAGACTAGCAAAGGCTTCGCTCCCGTGTCAGCTGGCTCCTGAATTCACCAACTTACAGAAATCATCAGGCACTTTTTGTGCAACAACTACAGCCAGTCCAGGCTCAATTTCTGACTGCTTAACATCACCCCCAGATTCACCTGTCAGAGGAAGAGGTAACCCAGGTTGAGTCTAGTTTATTAATCCAGTGTGAGCAGGGCAGGAAACAATAAGCTTAAAGTGCATCAAGGAAGGTTTAACTTTGGCATTATCACTAAACATCTCAATTAATATGCTCAGTTAAGCACTGAAAAGATTGCCTAGGGAGACCATGGATTCCTCATTTTCAAATACTTTTAAGAACAGGACGGAGGCAAACATCTGTCTGGACTAGTTTGGGTCCAGCTGGTTGTGTCTGGTGGCATGATACAGACCAGGTGAGCTCTTGTTATGCATTGGCCTTTCCCAGCCCAGTTTCTAGGTGTGTTTGTTCAGCATCCCTCTGTCACATGCTGTCCCCTCTCTGTGTATTTGCAGGATGGGTGGCATGCTGGTGAACCTGATGCTGAGCAAGCTGATCTGACTTGTGAAATCATCATATATTCCTTTAAGTTAGGATGAGTTTTGAGATATACATAAATGTATAGAATACCAGAGAATATTTATTAGGGTTGAAATTAACATTGATTGATTTGATTTTTGCTGATTAGGTAATTATGAGAACTAAAGGGGTAATCACCTTTTTGACGAGGAAATGAAACAATCATCCAAGCTAGACAAGTCCTGAGTTTCTAATTTGAGCAGGGAAAAAAAAAAAAGAAGCTGCAGGTGAAGCTCAAAGAGCAGTATTCTGCCACGTTGCCTCTCACTCTCTCATCTCAGTTTTATGCATCTGTACAGTGCCTGGTGAGTTCGAGCAAGGAGATACAAAAGGGTTAGCCCAGGTACTAAAGCAATGCAAGGAGCAGTTCTTGGCTTACTTCACGCACAGAGGAGGAAGAAGTCTTCCCTGCAGCTCTCCACCTCACCAGAAGTAGGGCCAGATCTGTCAAGTCACTGACAGCTGGACAGGAGGCTCATGTGAGCAAGTCCTGCCTTCCTGGAGCTCTCTCACACATCTGCAGTCCATCAGGGCCTCTCCCCCCCAAGGTGACCCCACATTTCCTGGAAGTCTGGGACATCTCCAGGGCTCACATCTCAGTGCTCTGGGATTTCTTCCCCAGCTATCAACACACTTAGAGGCCGCCGAGTGCAAACCTCAGCCTGACACCCCATGTCCAGGAATTGTAACCTCTCGCTGACTCCTGTACGGCTCAGACACCCATACAAGGACCATGACTCCTTTCCCCTGTTCCCACCTGTGTTATAATGGAAACCAGGATGAAGGGAGGCTCTGGACAGCCAGCTACCATTAGTCCCTTAAGAACAAACCAAACAAAGGCCTTTTCTCAGCTGCAGTGGCATGAACGGAGCTTAGTCCCCCTGGCCTCTCCAGGATGTGGCTGAGATATATCAGGGAAGAGCAGCTGTCAGCATGGACGTGCCTAAAATTAGCTCAAAGAGAAGGTTTCCTCCATTTATTTATTTATTTGCTCCTTAAAAGGCCCCTTCTTATTAGATGCAAATTCAGCACAAAAGCTTTGAGCCAGTACAAAGGCGCTGCTAATATTTTTCAATTATACTGAGTGGGAGGTCACAGCACTTCATGTCTGAACTTCTGCTTAGTTCTAGGTGCTCCTGGGATAGAGGTTGTAGCGATGAGGTGACTCTTTGGATGTTTGGCCATAGGAATGTCTTTGGAAGAGCTGTATCAAGTGCAGCAGGTTCAGTTGGTGAGTTACTGTGCTGGAGAGCAGTGTGCCGTTTATTATAGAATCCCATGGAAAATGGGTCTCTAACCTTAATTTATCTCCTTTCAGATGTAACATGCCCCCAACACACACCCCCAAGAAGTTCCTTATTATACATAATGGCATTATCTGCTTTCATCTGTTTGCCAGCTTTTCCTTATTATCCATCATTCCCACCCTCTGAAAACTTCAGTACTCCCTCACCAATTCCACTCTCTCCAACTGAAGGGAAAGCAAGGGAGTGGAGAGGTCTCACAGATACTAGATTCCAGCAAGTTTTTGTCAGAGAGAAATACCTCAGTAAGGCCTTCTGTAAGCAAAGGACTGGAGAGTGAATTCACTTCTTCTTAGCAAAGGATCCACATATGGCACAGATCTGTAGGAAAGCAGGCTTGATCACTTCTGCTGCTCAGGAGACCAGTTGCTAATTGTAGAGCTCAAAAAACTTCATCTCATCTCCTCTGTTTGGTCATGCCACAGCCATCAAAATGAAAGTACGTAGAAAGACATTTAGAAGTACTGAAAAAAACCCACCACCTTTATGGAAAAAACAAAACAAGATCTATTTAATGTACCTATTTCATCCCACATATCTATATCAGAAAAACACAATAGCATTTCTTTGTCCTTACTCCTGGAATGGGCCTTATAAGACACCAGTGTCTGCCTTTGAGTTCTTCCTGACACCTTGCTCTGCGATGGCCCGCAGCCATTCAAGAGCTGGTTTCCTGAGGCTGCTGCCTTCGTGCTGACTTGCTGCTCTCCCAGCTGCCTTCTCTGGCTGCCTTTCATTTTCTACTCTGCCTATAATTTTTTTTTAAGGTGAGGAATTGTCATCGCTATTGTAGTAAGGTGTCGGGTGAGACTGGGGCAGCTGGTTCCTACTGCAATATGAAGAGTCCATCAATGAAATGAGTAGTAAGTAGCAACAACAGATAATGTGGCTTCACAGCTGGAGATCACCCCTACAGACCTGCTATAGTATAATATAGTCTGGTCTAGCCTAGCCAAGTAGTCTTTGTCTACTGAGTATACAAGTATTTGGACCCAAGTTTTTGATTTGTATGAGCATGGGAGGCCATGGATTAGGACTATGTGCTATCAGAGCATAATTAATAAGTGGGCTGGAACCCTGACTCTAGCTGGACTCTTCCATCAAGAACCAGTCTTGATATTCAAGGTCCAGGAGCAAAGTTTCCAGACTGCAGCTTCAATTTTTTTTCTGATTCACCGAGTCAACTGGACGTGCAAGCAGGCTGGACCCTGATGACCCTATGGTTTTTTAATGAGAAGGTGAGAACTACTTATACTCTGCACAATCTTTTCCCTTGAGACAGTGATCCTGGGCAGGGCTAAGGGCCTGCTAGAGCTACCTGCCTACTGTATCTTTATCCTTTTCTCCAGGAAAGTACATCAGAGAGCAGAAAGTCAAGCAGATCACAGCACGACTGGCTTAAAAAAATATTTCCCCCTCCACCCCATATCGCTCATCCGTCTGCTCTGATGGCATCAATGTTGCTCTGAACAGCGCTGCAAGTAGTGCTGATTGCAGAGCAACAGCGGGAAGATGGGAATCATTAAAGAGACTCAGCCAAAGCCCTGTAATTAATTAGTTAGAAAAGCATCTTGGTGTTATTAGAGAGGCCTCAGCAGAGGAAGCGACACCTCCGTTCTAACAGACTCACCTTCCGCCAGAGCTGCCGCTGCAATGTTTGACATTGTGCTGGTGTAAACAGAAATTAGAAGTTGGTGTGACAGGGAGAGGAGCCGCTGGCAGGCTCTGCCCTTGGCCAGTGCTGTGCTGTGTGCCTGGAGGCTTCCGTGCTCTCCTCGCAGGTAGAAATCAGATCCTGGATATGGCTCAGGTAGGGACGATTGCTACTCAAGCAGGAAGACCCTGATTTTTGCTTTGATTAAAAGCAAGCCCAGTTTTCCCAGGATGCTGAACAGAAAGCTGGTTAATCAGGTGTTTGTGATTATAAACAGTCAAGCATACACAAAGATGTCACCCAAGGCACCAGGAACTGGTGTCTCCTGGGATCTAGACAACATGCAGGATGCTGCTGTCCCTGGCAAACATGCACAGGCTGCCTGCATGGAGAACTGGGCCATGCTCAGAGCTGCATATTCATGGCATGCAAATGTTAAGCTACTTGCAAACTCCCACAGCTGTCATCAGCACACAGTACCATGGCCACAAGCCCCAGAGATGGAATAATATCCTATGGGGAGCAGCAGGATGCTGCAAGATCTGCGTGTTGCTGAAAATAAGAGCATCAAAAGGAAGATGGAAACTCAAGACTAAAATAGCCAGGATTGCTGTAAGGACTCTTAATTTCCTTCAGGGAAGGAGGCCAGGCAATGTGGCTAGTACATGGGGCGAGGAGGCAGGAGGCCTGGCTCTCCCACTGACCTGCCGTCATACCTTTGGCAACTTTCTTTCTTCCCATGTGCTAATTTAGCCGTTTCCCCACTTGGTACTGTCAGCCTCTAGGAAGTCGTAAGTCTTGAGTTGGGCCTCCAAACACCATGATTTTGGCTTAAAAATCAAGAGCTATAAGCATATACATATGAATTATGGGCCTTTTTGAATGGCCTTGTGGTTTCTGACTCTTTAGGGATCATATTTCCAACTGAGCAGGTCAGATTTTTTTATTATTTTAAATGAAAGCCAAGAATTTTACATAAACACAGGGCTCTGGCAGCTTGAGTTGGCAGCGTTGCCCATTCTTCATGTGTCCTGCCTGCTTAGACTGGGAGTGTCTGAGGCATGGGCTGTCACTGACCATGTCTGCAGAGCATCACGCAAAACCTCCCGGGTTTCAGTTGTCTTCCTGCACTTCCCCAGGACAACTGACAACAAGCAGCCGTTCCCCCAGCTGTTTCCAGTGAGATGGTAGGTGGGATAACTCCCCTGACCTTGGCCTGCACTAATGCACAGGTGACCAACAGACTGGAAGTAACCCAAGAGTAGGCTTCCAGGGGAGATTTTTGGTGCATCCTGTTTTGACCCTGCTGCTGTTGCAGCATTCCCAAGGTATTTCAAGCGCTCTTCAAGGCAGCAGAGATATTGAAAGGTCAGAACATGTCAGAGCATGCATTTGCTGTTCTGTCTGCTGAGTTTCAGTCAAGGTCCTGGTCAACCTCTGAGCAGAGGTAGGAGTGGAAAATTGTGCTTAGTTGAACTGTTTTGCTAATCCCATGATGTGGAACAACTCTCATCCCCCACGTTTTACCTTGCAGATGTGTGGACGTACCAGGGGAAGCTCCTCGTCTGAGCAGCTGTCACCAGCTCTGCAATGACAAGAAGCATATCTTTGGGTCTCAGCTCTGAAGTTCATCTCTTTACGGTGGCTGTCAATGAAGACATTCTCTGAATAAATGAACAAACAGAGATCTTCAAAGGAACAACATATTTTTCTTCAGGTCAACTTTGCAGAGAAAGCAAATATTTCAAGAGAATATGGTTACTGCTCATAGCTCTCTGGAGCCAGCCTGCTAGCTCTTCTGTGGTGGCTGTAAATCTGATGGTGGTTCAGTTTAAGGACTTCACAGATGCTATTTCAAACTGCTATAATGTACCATAAATGGGATTGAAAGCTACCATCTATAGCAGACAAAGCCCTTCTGGTTCATTCAAACACCAACGGAACCGACTATTGTATATATGTGCAGTTGGGATTCATCCAAAAGTGAGTGATAGCTGAAAGAATTTACACGTTCCTTGGCTGGGGAACATGTTGATTTCAGAAGGCAGCAAAGGTAACAGGGGGATACAAGGAGACTCCCTTTCCTGGTATTTATTATCTGAAACTCGTCCTCTGACTCACCTCAGACCCACTGCTAAAGGGGAAAGTCCCAGGAGGACTGAAGAGCCCCCACCATACATGAGAGATTCCTGGTTTAGAGGCAACAAAGCATTTGGTCTCCATGGGAGAGCAAATAGAAGTTGGTCCCACAGCCTCAGGCTGAATTTTAGGGGGTTTCTGTCTAGCTAAAGAGATATATCAATATATATAGTATTGCAATCAGCACTGTGGAGAACCAAGTGACTCCAAAAACGTTTGGGTGTTGTGATTCATCAGCTCTCAATATAGGTAACAGCCATGAGACCCACCATATAATGGTAAAGGTTAAAAGCAAACAAGTAAACCCCACGCTATAGTGGCAGGGAGACTGCCTTCAAAGCGTGAGACCATCACTAATTAACGGGGGTCGGGGAAAGGTTCCCTGGGGCAGACCAGTACAAGCCCTGCTCCTGGCATCAGTCCCACATGGGCCACAGAATGAGAGGGATCCTTGGTCTGATCCTGCCTGGCAGTTTCTGTGCAAAATGGGGCCAATGGGAAGCTTCCCACCCCCAAGGAGGGAAGAGGTGGGCCGCGAGTTTAACAAACATTTTGGTATTTGGAAGTCATTCCCAGCTCTCGTTTAACACACAGACTGCATTTCCCATTGCTAACTGGCAGCAAAGAGCTCATCAACATTTAAATAAGAGGCTTGTTAATGCCAGCGTGAGGCAGGTTTGCATGCCAAGGCTGGCTAAGGTTTCGTGCCAAGGATTTTCTAAGAGAGAATTTCTCTAGGAAACTCCTTCAAAAGAAGAATTCACTTCTGGTTAAAGAGAACGAGGGTTTAATTTGAAGAGGTGCTGAGCTGGTTAAGTCAAATGGATGGTGCAAGAGCTGAAAACCTGTGAAAATCAGATTCCAGCTTATAAATCAATTCACTGAAGAATGGCATGTGGTGTTTTGCAGCCGATTATGCTTTCTGCAACACAGTAACTGAAAAAAAAAAAGGCCATGCATAACCTCTTCCACCAGTGCCACTGACTTGCCCATCAATGCTAAATATACTAAGGTGAGGATTTAAATGCACCTGTTAGCTGAGTGTGGGAGTATTATTTTCTACAAACAGTCAAATGCACTTTAGTACAGGAAGGATCTGCACAATATGACTGTGTTCCTAGATCTCAAATGAGTCCTATAAATTACAGAGCATTTTCACTCTGATCTTGTTTTGAGCCTTCCCTATGGAGGCTGAGCCCCACTTCAGAGCCAGCGGAGAGGAAAGGTGTCTGTCTTGGCAAAGCTAGAGTCCTGTACTATATGTCTCTATCGCATGGTTTATTGCCTTTCCTTGTTCTGTCACATAACAGGAATAATGTCCATGGTGTCGGAATATGTGCATGGTAATTGGCTTTTGCTGTAATTAAATGCCTTGGTGCCAGCGTTTAATCAGCCGCCAAAGCCGTTTATTGCCTCATATACTGCTGCACCATGAGCATTACCCCTTAATTAGTTGCTGAAATAGTGATGATTTAGCAGGGTTTTTATATTTATACTTTAAGACAGCAGATTCAGTCCAACACCAACAATATTGCAAGATAAAAAAGCAGCCCGTTCTGCTATGCAACGATTTGGGCTTATTTATTTTTCCTTACCTTGTAGAAAAGAGTGTCATGCGCATCTCCTGGTGACACCGCGCTGGCGCTGCAGTTAGCAGTTTCAAAGCAGTTGCTACGTCTCTGCTCCGCTTCAGGACTGACCTTGTGTATTTTAAGTGGATTCAGTATCAATAAAACATTGTCCCCAGAAATCCTCAGCAGCAAAAGAGGTGTAGACTTACCCCACTTTGACTCACCATTACCAGGAGTGCCTGCATCTGCCCCAGCAGAGCAGAGAGCTCCCAGCCTTCCTCCCAAAAGCTCCCTAGGGAAGGGAGCTACTCTGTGTCACCAGAGGAGTAGCACTGTGTCTTGCATAACCCTGGCAGGTTGTGATGGATGACACCAACAGCACCAGCAATTATTCTGACAGCCCAATCCAAACTCCTCTTCTCCCCTTTCTCTGCTTGTTTCTGCAGCGGAGATGGTGTTGTGTTATGCAGCCACTTGCTGTTTTGTGGGGAATGGACAGTTGGAACGGACAGAGGCCACTCACTGTGTCCATTCACCTTCTTCAGTTTTAGTTGTATGAAAGCAAGAGGTCTGGTCTATGCAGGTCTTTCAGAGCCCCTTGATAGTGGAGTGAGAGAGGCATCTCCAGAAAACAGTTCACCCTGCCATGAAGAACGTATCTAATATACATTGGATGAAAGGCCTTTTGGAGGTGTCCATCTATCACAGAGGGAGCCCTGCAGCTTGCCCAGCCCCTTGCATTGGGCTCTTATCTCCCAAACTATCAGAGATGGAAGAGATGAACCTGTCCAGAACACCAATACTGCCTGCTAAGACTGGTACTACAGACAGATTCCCCAGCTTTCCAAGTTTCTTCCTGGCTTTGAAAACCCACAAGGAAGCTTACAAACCCCCAGAAATCTCAAAATTGGTCAGAAAGCGGAAGTCATCCTTGGTCAGTAATAAAACTGCATTTGTGACACAGAGGAAGTCATACAGCAAGTTACTCTAGATACCTTCAAGATAAAAATACAAGACCGATCTTTGTTTAAAGCCAGGTGGTTAAATCTATAGTAGTCACGGTTAGAGACAGCCATCACATCAGGAGAACGGAGCAAACAACTGCTTCTTTGTTTGACCAGGAACGTCACCAACAGATCAACCTGTGTGGCTGCCAAGTAGTCTGCACCGCCTCCATCCCGCCCTAAGCCCCTGGTATGGCTGGCCTTGGCACCTGGGTTTTAGATGCACTTCACTCCCAGAGCTTTCATTGTCTTCAAAGGATTCTTGTTGCCTTTGATTGCAAGAAAAGCAACGCCAAACTACCGAATTAATAGCTCCCTCACCCTTGGCCCTTGCCTCTGGCCCCTGGCCTACTAATGCATTTTGATTTGTACGTGGACAACATATCCCTGGAACATTTCCATCGTAACAAGTTTAGGAAAAAATACCTTGTGCTATAAAGGAAGTAATAATAGAGTTTGGAAAACTATGTAACAGTTTAAATATACTCGAAAGCTTCCACCATCACACTCCCTTTACTGCCAAGACAAAGCCTGTCAGACTCCTGTGTCCTGTAGGAACAAGCTGCAGAGTTCGCCCTTTCCTGAGGGAGAACCCAGGCCCTTCCTAAAGTCCTCTAGGGAAGGGGAGGAGGAGCTGGGAGTGAAGCTGCCACTTGCACCTCCTCCCACCACTAACAAAGCATCCCCTGACAATACATAACCTACTAAAGAAGTCCTTCATGTTCACTGGAGGTGGAAGAAGTAGCATGAGATTTAATTTGCAGCCAAGAATACTTAGCCTGGACAATAGGAAAGACTATCGAAGGGTGAAGACAACGCCACTGTGGAATGGACTGACAAAGGATGTTGTGGGATCTCCATCTGTGGATGTTTTCAAGGAAGTGCTAGAAAAAATTTTATTGGGAGTGACAAATGGGGAATGGGTCTAGCTGCGTTGTGTGCCTTGGGATCTTTCTACAACTCTGAAAAACTGTTTTAAGAAAACTACTTTTGCTGATATGAATGGAGGACAGTATTCATCTCATTTAACCCTTAAAGACACAATCCCAACCTGTCTCAGATGCTCACCTGAAGAAAAGGTGGCAGACATTCTCCACTGGCTACAGAGGACTAGAGGGCCACCTTGGACAACAAAGCTGTCTTCCAGGCTGCTAAAGTTCATTGAGATGAATCCCACCTTGAAGAAAGCCTTTGCAGCTCTGCACAGGAGAAGGTCTCTGAGTGCAAGGAGCTTTTATAAAAACGTCCAAGGATAGAAAGGGTAAAAAAGCAGAACATGTAAGCAAGGTGCAAATAGTTACCAGGTAAGAAACTGTCATTGGAAAAGCTTACTGGGATACACTGGATTCCCCGTCAACTGAAGCGTTTTGTTCAGAGAAAGCATTCGATGACAGTTTGGTGCTGTGCCAGGTTCTCATGACTGGAGAGGTGAAGGTCAGGCTGTGTGGTGATCAGTGGTGTTTTTGAAGCAGATTGGGTTGGACCAGGAACAATCCCGATTATTTACCACAATGACAGCATAGAAACAATTTCCTAGAAGAGACAGGCTTTGCAAACCACGCTTCTTTCTACTTTCTCTGCAGCAGTTTGAATGATGTTCCTCCGTTCAGCTGCAAATCCAAGTGCTTGACTCTTCTGTTGCCCGATCACAACTCAAATTGTGAATACTTGTGGGCAACCTCTGCATATAACCCACCTCTGCAGATTACCTTGTGGTTTAGGAATGGAGTGCTCCCTACTGCAAAGGCACACATTTTTAAGAACAGCACAAAATTCATCAAGAGATGGTCAGTATAAGCAGGGGGTAGCCTCTCACGTGACACACTTCTAGCATCCTTGCTTCAGCCAACAGCAAAAGAGGTTCTTGAATTAAGTGTATTGAGGAGCCACACAGTGAAATTTTGAACCCAAAAGAGGGAGAGAAATGGAGGATATGAAGCATAATTGCAGGTGGAGGTTGGCAGAAAGTAAATACCATTTGACTTGAAAAAATAATTCCACAGACTAGCAAACAAAAATGAAATTTATAAGGAGTTTATTGGATTGGTAAAATGTAATAAAAAAGCATTTGTGATACTTCTGCAAAGAAAAAAGGCATCTGGCGATTTTGCATATTTATTTTCCCTTACAAAACATTAGAAAAGCATAACTGATAAAAACGATAACAACTGAAAGAGCAGAGCAAAGAGGAAAATACATCTCAATATAATTGGATAATGCATAATAAAAATACAGAAAACACATGCTTAAAACAGCTTTCATTCTCTTACTGTAAAAAGTCATTTTAAGTGTTGAATAAAAAATATATGCCGGTTGCTCTGAAAATTGCAGTTTAGAAGAGGTAACTAGCTGAGAACAAAATATGTATATCTATATATATTTATAAATATAGAAAATGTGTATATGCTGCATCTGTCCTCAGAAGAAACTGGAATAAATGGGTTTCAATTCATGTGCACAAGTTCCAGAGAAAAAACTTGATATATTACCTAGTGGACCAATCCTGTAAGGTGCTGACTGCATTTCCTGAGTGCCCTCAAAGCCCTGCGGATGTAGGGGTCAATGAAGGAGACAAGTGGCCTGATGGGTTCAGTGAGGAGGGAGGCTACTCAGCAGCTCACAGGCAGTGCACTCAGCAACTTGCAGGATTCGGGAAAACTCCAATGGCAGCAGGATTGGGCCCCTCACAGACTTGGGTAGTGTGTGTGCTCAGCAAGGGGTAAAACTCTGGTAACCCCAAGCTCTGACAGATAGGAGACCAGTCCTAAAAGCTCAAGTAATGTTACTTCATTAGGATCTGAGGGCACGGAGTGTGCAGCAGAAGGCATCCCTCTTACAGGGTCTGCCCCCTTGTGCCCCTTTCTTGCCCAGATACCTAGGCTAGTGATTCACATTTAAAAGGAAGATGCTTCCCATACCACTGAGAGCCTCTGCCTGCTGTCACAGGACAAGGAGAAGTGTGGGCAGCCACACTCCCCTCCCAGCTGCAAAGGCAACAATGCAAAACCTTCTCTATCTCAAGGGCTAAACCAACACCTACCATAAAGCTGAAAAACCACCTCAAACCTGACCTGGTCATCCACTATGAATTACTGCACATCCAATAAACATCATCAGTGCTGAACCCGAGAGCAGACAGGTCTACGGTTGGCAGGGATAGGCCAAAGCACAGCAACTACATAGGACAAATACATTCCTGGGGCACCCCCTCCTTGCAGTTTGCTAAGGCAGTCTCCCAGCCCTCAGGGGGTTCGCCATGGGGCATTTAGCCAAGACGAATCCTTCTGGGATGACCCACGTGTGGTTCAGACCCCCTTGTATCAGCCCACAGGTGAAACCAATGTGAGATTAGGCTCTGTAACACAACAAACCTCTGCCATTTGTTCTGA
This sequence comes from Aegotheles bennettii, assembly GCA_013398125.1. Taxonomy (NCBI): domain Eukaryota; kingdom Metazoa; phylum Chordata; class Aves; order Caprimulgiformes; family Aegothelidae; genus Aegotheles; species Aegotheles bennettii. Next base: position 841,418 of record VZRW01000387.1, read on the forward strand.
GCTGGAAAGGGCCATTACCAAAACTGCAGAATTAGTGCTCCTGGTCTCTCATTTGACTAACTGAAGGGAAGGCACTGAGGACTGCCCTCTAGTCTCTCTGACGGTCCAAAACAAAAGCTGTTGGCATGGAAATTATAGGACCCTTAAGGAAGTTTAAGCCTCGCCAAAGCAGATCTTGTCTAGCAAGATCATGAGAAAGTCCGAGCATAACTTTGCTCTGCCCATACCTCTTCCCAATACTCACTCCTCACTTTCCAGAGGGACAGCAGAGGAGGTCACAGTGGTGCAGTACTAAGCATCAAAACATCAAACCTTTCCCTTTGCTGCATTTCCAATAAACCTTGTATTTCCTCTCTGACCATAGAAGGGAAAAGTTTCCTAAAACATGTTCTTGGGGACTGAAAGTGAGAGCACATCAGCCTTTTTAACACAGTAGCACCAATCAAACACCCAGCCTTTGGTTCACCTTCAAATTTTCTCTTCTAATGTTATATAAAAATGAATAATGGAGAGCTTATAAGAGACAATATTAAGCGAATAAAATCTCCAGATACCAGAACTCCAGAGTCATTCATAAGATAGAGACATTTGAGGAGATATACCCAAGTACCTCAGCTACCGAACAGTTGCCTACCAGACAATGAGGTGTGTTAAGATGACAAGCAGTGCTGATGGGATAAAGCCATTGCTTTGCTTATCTCAATGGAGAACAGATGCTCAGAATTAACTTCTTGCTTCTGTTCTGCATCATTCTCATAGTTCTCATCCCTGCTCAGCACTAGGGCTATTCCTCTGCTGCCCATAAAGGAGCATTGCAGGTCTCCAAAAAGGCACATAGTGAAGAAAGTGGGATGCACTTTTTGTAAAGGCAGCTCAGTAGTAGCCTGCTCTTCACCTTGCTGGCTGTTCTGCTGAGCTGCTTGTCAAGTGCTCAACTACTTAGGTGTTAGGCACATCAGAAATACTACTTTTTAGGTGGATAAATCAAAGAACTAGATCAGGCTCAGGGGACAAGGCAGGAAATGTCCATTTGCCAAACCAAAATGGGTTTCTAGCCCATACAGAGCTGGCAGATACTGGCAGATGTAAAAAAGTGCCCCAGCTTTGCATTTTCAATGGGTACCATCTCAACATAGTTGAAACGCAAACCACAACCTCCGGCTGTGCATTTCAGTGCAAACTGCTCTTTTCTCGTACAGCCCTGAATGAAACACTAGCACAAAGGCAGCCTAATTGGAACAGGATCTTCTCCTCCCTCCCTACAAATCCCAATCATTGCACACAATCCCATAACTAATGGCAGAGAGAACACCTGTTTCTGGCAAAATACTTGCACTAGAAAGACAGGATCAAGCTCTAGGCTGGACACAGACTTACCACAGGGAGCAGCTCTGTCTATGGAGAGGATGAAGTGGACCTTGCTTCATTACTAGGCCTTCCTTGCTCTCATGGCAAGCTGGAGCAAATGTTTGCAGAGGAGGTGCTGGGCTCTGGCTCTAGTTTAGGGAACACTTCAGAGTGTGGCGTTTTTCTCCTTGGCTACCACCAAGTAAGCCAATAAAGCAACAAGAAACTACACTGAATGGCCATCTCCCTTTCATTTTGAAATGCAAGCACCTTCCTAAGCAAAGGCATTCCTCCCATCTAGAATTCATTTTTGGAAAACCTCCATACATCAGACCTGGAAAATATCGATTGCATTTTCTGGTTGTAAACTCTAAATGAGCTTTCCTAGACAGAGCTCCTAACTCTGTTTTAATTCAGTACCCAAACCAAAATGGCTCCATACCACATAGTGACCAGAGCCAGACTAGGACATAACAAATGACAAGTAAAAATAATGACACCATGGAAAAGCACATGGCCCCGAATATCAGAAATGCTGAATAAGCAAAGTGTCTACAGAACAAAGTGAGCATGAGATGTAGGAACAGCTGTTAAAAAAAAAATAGAAGTCACAGTGTTTATGCCCTTTTCTTTTTTGCCACATTTATTGTTTTTACCTCTCTCTTGTTCACAGATGAAATGGGGCAGGCCAGTTCTTTTTCCTATTCAAGTCAGCTTTGCTCTCTGGGCTGTCACGCTGCTGGCACAGACCTGCGGAGACAGGACTTCCCGCACTTCAGGGGAATGCTGAAGTGGGGCTATTTTTTAAACATCAAACTATTCCTGTTCACCATACACTCTGCTTCCAAAAATAAAACAAGCATCCGAGTCTTTAAACAAGAGACGGAACCTTTAAAGTTTCATAACAATGTTTTAAACCTGGGGTAGGAGGGATGGGAACAGGAATACATTTTCCTACTTATGGGAAATAATGAAGAAGCCAACGTTTCTGGATATGAAATGCTGGGGAATAACAAATCAGAGGTCTGTTGCTGAGCCCATTCTGCCAGCCAGCCCCTGTAAGAAAGAGGTTTTTTTGCACTGATGAACTTTAAATGAAAGGAGGGGCAATACACGGGAAGGAAGAGGGTAGACAGGTACATGGCATGGAAATAACTTGCCTAGAGCAACCACACAAGTAGGTAGAAAAATGGCAAGTATAGCCTGTCTCTATTCCCTTAGCCCTGTCCCCAAAACTAGTTTGGGAACAAACTGGGGGAAGGGGAGGAGGGAGCAGCAGTTTGAACATGGCAGATGCTCCAGTTTAAGCCATATCTTCCCAAAGAGGAACCCAGGGTGGGGGCAGGGGAGATGGCTATTATTAATGTCCTTCCGTATATAGCAAAGCAGACATCCTGCATAATGGCAACACAATACATCAATAATAGCCCAAGAATAGCTTCCTACCGTTTTTTTCCCCTGACAGTTAGAAACATAAAGAGAAAAATCAAGCTGCTGAGATAAATAGCTGAGTCTCCACCCCCACCTCAAATTGCCTTGGCATATTTTAAGAGATAAATGGTTCTATGAGAAATTTAAATAGCTTTCTCTTTTCATTTTTGGCAGCTGCAGGAACTGGGTCAGGTGTAGAAATTATTAATTTTGAAGCCTGAAAAACCCATGTTTGAAAGTAAGGCTTTTTCCCTTTAAAGCATCAACTTTCTTAGAAGTAGAGTTAGAAAAACATTAAAAAATAATTGAGTTTTTTAAAAAATAAAATAAAATATGAAGTTAGACCAAAAATAATTAAATAACAGTGCAAGCTGCAGAAAGGGGACAATTTGCATAACAGTTTAATGGACATTAAAGTATCAAAAGTGGATTGTTAATATTTTTTTGCATAGATATGGTATTTGCTCAATGACTTTTGTTCCTCTTGATCAAACATAGCACTGGGAGTATGCCTTGAAGTAACAGACTGGGGGGCATCATTCTGTAGTTCTAGCCTAAGTTTAGTGCATGTTTCCAAATAGATAAGAAATTACCACCACAACGACCAGCACCAAACACTGACAAGGAGCCCATTTACTCATTGCCAGGTCTCCGGATTTACACCCCACTAAGCTGATCTGCCTGAGGCTGGCTCGCTGCTGCTCAGAGCTGGTGAACCTGGTACAGAACCACACGTAAATCACTGTCTTCCCCCTTCCGCTCAAGTTACTCTTGCTCTACATTGATACCAGGATTTGTAGCCCAGCTTCTCTGCATGATACCAAAATCCATCTCCCTCCTCATGCCGTATGTGGAAGGATCTCTTTGCAACCATAAAACTCTGAATCTTACAGAAGAGAAAGGTCAAATCCTGTAGAAACTGCTCTGAGTGAAGAAATGCTGATATATAAACTCCCTCACAGGATAGTACACTAGTTAAGACCTGTAAAAGGTTCAAATTTCCAGTCCTACAAGGACTCCAGGATCTTGAAAGATACTCAGTTGGCATGTAGCCCACTCCTCTGCATGGCTGGTAAAATCCCCCCTGTTCCCCATGCTCTGTTCTGCGTCCCAAATCAGGTGGATACCTGAGAAGGAGGAAGATTCCCTCATCTAGACTCACTGCACCTCTGCAGGGCTCACAGCTTATCTTCTTCTTCCCTTAGTGACCAATCAAAAATTTAAAAGATGACAAAGACACAGATGTAAATAGAACTGTGGTGCCTAGAAAGCCAGAGCACAGATAGGATCAGAAGACAGACTGTAATTACAGGCCCTGCTACTTATTACATAGGCCAGTTGTGCTACATGAGCCTTTGGTGGAAACTTCCTGTGTAATTAATAAAGGAGAAACAGAATACTTTTGCAATCACTTTTCTAGCTTTCACTGTGGGGGTCCAATCCTGCCATCCTGGATTAGCTTTAATCATAGTCAATCTTTCTCTGCATAAACTGAAGGCATCTGTTCTGTAAGACTAAAAAAAAAAATAAAAGAAGAAAAAAAAAAAGAAAAAAGGAAAAAACCCTCATTGCAAACCTATACCATGCAATCAAGAAGGAAAGGAAATCGATCCTGAAAACCCCCGCCCAGATTGTAATCTGACAATGTTTTCAAGGCATCTGGCAAAAAGGATGAAGAAAGAAGAATGCTATGAAATATTTAAAATCCTACTTCTGTCAGGAGTATGTGAGAGGGGAAAGGCGAGTTTGAAAGGGCTGCATTATTTGTAAGCCAAAACCTGAAAGCACCACCTTTTGCATAGGAGCATGAGATGCCCTTGGCTCAAGCCAGGGCGGTCCTGAGAACAAGTACCAGGCACTGATTCAACAGGGACTGGCATGACAAAGTCAAGGCTGTGTGTGAGCAGGACTAAAGCAGCTGTCCTGCACACCATGGTATGTACCATGGGACGTCAAGGGTAAGGCAAACGAGAAAGTTAATGAGAGAAAATAGCTGCATGTTTGCAGCCCATAACTGATCCTCCTCATCTAAATCTTCAATAAGATTTTCAACGGCATGGGAAATAGGGCATCCCCAAGGGAGGATTTCTCCTAAAAGCACTTCTCTTACTGCTGAGACTCCTATCGAAGAGGAACATCCAAGGAAGGGGAAACTGCCCTGTAAGATCCAAAATGCACTGAAAGGCACTTTGCTTTATTCCTGCACCCAGGATCTTGTCCTTTCCCATCTCAAGTCTCAACTGGGGTGGAGCACCTTTCCAGAAAGATCTCAACCAGGCCTGACCACTGGGCTAATCCCAACCTGCAATATGAAAAGCAGACGTGGAAAGAGGCTGCATGTACCCAGCTGTCATAAGGAGGGGAGCAATCAAGCAGACACTTAGGAGTTAAGATGTTCATCTGTGCCTTTGCCTTGGTCACATCAACCTGCCTGCTGTACAGCTCCAGCATAAAAGACTTCAGGCCAAGCACTGGGCATACAAATGGAATCAAAATGGTCCTGATAAGCTAAAACAAAAGACACTTTGGAACAAAACTGGCACAGCCACAATCCCCACAATGCTTGCATAAGATAGAAAGAAAGAAGCCCTAGAACGTATTTATCAAAAGCCATTTTATGCACATTTTTCCTTCTGAATATTTAAAACATGATGAATATTAAACTTCAGAGATTCTTAATACGTTCCAAAGCCCCATGGACCTTTGAAATGCTAGCTCATCAATATGCACCATCTAAACTTGTCAAAAAAAAAGAAAAAGAGTGGAAAAAGAAAAGCTATTCATCCTCTGCACATAGAGGTTACAGCGAGAATCCCAAGATAAAAAAAAAAAAACAAAACAAACTAAAACAAAAAACTTCCAGCATCTTATGTAATAGGTTAAATTTACTCTGGTTGGGAAAGTTTCACTTTCTGCAAGAGGGAAAATGCCTGTTTGTGCATTGCTGCTGGAAGCTTCTTCTGAAGTGTGAGGCTGAAACTGTGTAGCTGGATTACAGTAAGTAGTTTATTAAAAAAATCAAGGCTTGTGGCTTTGCATCCTGTTCCAGTCCAATGTAGTCTCAGGATCCCCCCTCCAAAGGCCAGCAGACAGTGCGCCACCTAAAAACCCGTTCTAGTCCAAAATGCTGTGGTTGAAATGGCTTTGCTTGTTTATAAAGTTTAGTGTTTCGTATCGCTTGTATCTGACCTTCAGCAGAAAGAAAAGCTCAGTTAAATTGTGCAAATATGTACCAAATGGGAGCAAGGGAAGGCAGCCAAAAATGCTGCATGAGCTTTTGCAGGGCTGCAGCCTTTTAGGAGCACCAGCGAGATGAACTGGATGAGAGGCTAAATTGATTTAGGCTCCAGGCAGAAGCTTAAAACACTATGACATCCAAATTCACAAAGAAAATGTTCTGTTACTGCAACCCCAAATTTCCTGCACATGAAAACACCGTATTCTTTCATCTTTCAGAGATGCTCATTCTGTAATCCGACATTTAAAAAATGAACAAACAAACAGGAGTCAGCTGACAAAGGGTTCTTGCTGGTGAATGGAAGTAGGTCACTGAGTATTTTGCCTTTACAGGCTGGCTTAATATTAGTGTTGTACAGAAAACAGTAACGAAAATGCACTGGAGACAGAGAAAGACTCTCATTTTGTCTTTTCTATGAAAATTAGTATTAATATTCTGCATTAATGTGCAATGCCTCCCCAGCACCCTGTATCTGGTTAATTAAACAAAAAAACCCAACAGCCACAAAGCAAACCACACACTAAATTAAACAACAACAAAAACCCCTTACTGGTCAGCCTGCATTTAAAGACATCTGAGTAATCGGGCAGAGAGGAATTTTCCTGAAGGCACATAAAAGAAAATGAAAGCTCTACATACAAGACCAAATAAAGTCTTCTGTCTCTCATGAATGCAAATTCTAGCTGTCCTTTTACACAAACATATTAAAGAAATAAAACCGGAGGAAAAAAATAAAAGAGAAAAAAATAATAAATTCATTTTTTGAGAAAAAAATATTTAAAAACAAACTATCCTTCAAACAAATTTCTTCATGATAAATCCCTGCAATCATGTGGTTCTAAATTACATGGTTAAATATGACTGAAAAAGTAAGGCACAATTTCATAATCATTTTAAAAGCAATAATTATAATCATTTTCTTTGATATCCATGTGGCAGGCCACTGACACTATGGATGCACAAAACTACTTGATTAAAGATCTGGAAAAGTTTTTCCAACTACTAGCTAAGACTCACAATACCTCTGAAGTAAGTAACAAACCAGCTTCACTGCAAAGATGAGTGCACGTTGAGCAAATGGAAAAAGTGGGTAAGAGCTGCTTGCAGACAAAGGGAGGCAGAGGCAGAGAAGTAGAGACCCCACAAGTGTCATGTTCCCAGCAAGGGACTCTAACTCCTGGAAATGTAAAGGTAATGCCACCACCTGGGGCTTCTATTTCCTTCCTCATTTTCTAAAAGATGTAGGTAGGATGAGAAATGTGGGCAGCAAACAGAAAAATTAAAGAAAAAAAAAGTTTGAACTGAATGCTCGATACCAGTGATCAACCCCATTGCTTCCACATGTGACGTGAAGCCAAAGAGACTGGAACACATTGCCAAGAATAAAACCTGGTGGGGTTTAGGAAGCAATGCTCAATATTGCAGCCTGTATTTCTACTTAGTTGTAGCCCCACAACCATGTTGCGTGCATGTGAGTGCATATGCCAGAGTGGTCTGCAAGTGTTTGCATTTAGGTTTTTTTCAGATCACAGCAGAGAATTTCCAGGCTGAAGTGAGAGCTGCTCCCCAAAGTCCACCAGGAAACCTACCAGGGTTATGCTTTTTCCTTAGATTTTTAGATGCTGGGTGCATGTTACAATTTTGTAAGTTTAAAGTCTACTTTCTCTCATGCTCCAAATGCCAGCTGGGCAATTGAATGTTGCAAATTCAAACTTGAAATGCTGAGGAAGCCAGGTAGTATTTCTAGAAATGTTTAAGGAGAAATGCCATTCCCAAGCCCAGAAGGGTATGTGGAAATGAAGTTCAGTCAGCATCTCTTGATCTTCATGGCAGTTGCCATGATGTGCTTATATTCTTCAGTAATTTCAAGGGAAAAAAACCCAAACAAAATCAAATAAGAAAATTGCAATTGCCACAGAACAAGACCCTGGCAGTCCCCCATAGGCAGCCACTCCATGGCTTTAAGACAGGAAAGAAAACTGAACCAAACAGAAGTAACACTGTTATTTTAAGAAGAGTCACATTATTTGAATTGTTCTAACAAAGGAAACAGTGACTTCAAAGTTAGCAAAACTAGTTAAAAATAGGGGAAAAAAAAATCTTGTGAAAAGTTTCAAAGCTTTTTTTATTTCACCAGGTCCAATATTGAACCATTTTTCAAGAACACATGTGCTTGTTTTTAAATAGAATTTTCATCCAAAGAAGTTTTCAAAATCATCAAAGAAAGTTTAATTTACTAGCAAAAAGAAACCCAAGAACTCCAAAAAACTGAGAAAGACTACATGGTTTTTGAGAAATGAAAATATTTGTTAACAATTCTGAAATTTATTTAGATAATAATTCAATATGGTTCTAATTATAATAGCAAGAAAAAAACCCTGTTGTGGATAACATTGCAAATAGAGAGAATTTTTCATTAAAAAATGGCCCTTCTGACATCACAAAATTTAGTGTAAAAAACGTGACCAGCTCTAACTGGAAATAGAATTCTCACAGCTTTTAGTTTGTACTTCACTAACCTCTATATAGCACTAAGTAGTCCCTGCTATCGTTTGGCAACAAACCCTCAGTTACCATCACTAGTGTTTTCTTGTGTGAATTTCATGACGGTGAGATTCTTCAGCACCTCTCTCTCTGATAGCCCTGACTTACCATAGTGAAGTCTCTATGAGGTGTAGTCAACCCAACTTGGTGACCAAATAGCAAATCAACATAACAAACCAACTGCGGGAACCAGGTATCAACAGAAAACAGTTACAAACTCAAATTCTCTCTGAGCCATTCAGGTGTCTAACATTTACCTCTGATGCTGAAGGAGAGCAAAGACACAAGATTTCCCTCCAAGACCTTCTCTTGGGTCCCTTGCCTGCTGCACGTCCTCAAAATCAAAAGGAATCAGCATTTATCAAATCTAAGCTAGGCTTGGCTGACCATGGCCAGGCAACAGGCATAACAGGTCCAAAGAGATTTCAGTACGACTTGTTGCGCATTCTCTTCAACAACCACCATTTCTCTAAAAGACACTTTTTTCTCATCCTTCTCAGGCATATTTTGCTGATAGGCAGAAAGTCAATTTAAGGCCTGTGTCTCATGAAAATCTCGCTCCTGTTGTAAGGATGAACGCTATTATGTAGAGTTCCTATGATAAACACTTTGGTACTCCCACACCTCTATGATTAAGTCATTACTCAAGTGTTCTGCAGCCATGATAAAAATCTAAGAATGTAAATATTTTTTGTAAAAAAACCCACCCAAAACCAAAATTAAAGGTGCATTATCTGATAGGCTAAGGCAATGGTGTTGCTTTCTGTTTTAAAAGCAACATTCAGGCAATGATCAAAATAAGTGACAATAAAACCATCCCATTCACAAAATACTAGTGTTAGTCTCGGGGATGTGCTGAAGGATTGGGCTGTAACTAAGGCAACCCAATCTTCCGGAGAAAGTTTAAGCGGACAGTTTTAAAGCCACGGTTCAAAGATACAGTAAATCTGGCTGTAGGGCTACTTGCCACAGACACCTGACATGGAGCACGGATCTTGTAATAACTCATCCTCCTGTTGCCGAAATGTTCTGTTGGATCAGCCACCGGCTGCCCTCCTGCATTTGGCTTAAGGGCAACACAGGAGCTAATTCATGTGTTATGGGTAATTTGACAGAAATTTGACTGTGCCCACATCCTACCCAGACCAAATCTCTATGACTGGGTGATACAGAACCAGTCTGGTAATAATGACTGCAGACCCATGGCTTATGTCACATCATGCAATGGCTTTAACCCTGTGCTTAAACAAACCCCATGGGCTTAAATATTTCGCTAAATTAGAACCAGATCCTGGACCCTCCTGGGCCCTGTCTGGCCACACAAATCATGGGATCAGACTCTAGTTGCCAACAAATGAAAGACAAAGCCAAAGCAGCATAAGCAAAAACTTCAGACTTGAAAAGAAATATCTGTGTGATCTTCCAATTCTTTCTGAAAGAACAGTTTGGACATTACCACAGCCACAGATGACGTGAATTTTATCATGACTAAGAAATGCACCTTAAGGAAAGCAAGGTCTCTTTGGCAAAAAGACTCCTTCTTTGGAACAGATAAAACAGGATATATTATAAATGTGTGATAAATATTGTGATGAAGCAATATCCCAGTGGTTCTTAACTGCAGTGCCATTGAGATAAATCCACCAGCATTTCGTAATTAAATCCTGAAGCATCAGAAGGGAGATTTCCATACACATGTGGGTGATGAGAGCCTCTGTGATGTATATACATTTATGCAATATCTTCTGAATATACTTACAGCGATTTTAGAAGCCAAAACCATACGCATTACAAAAAATAAAGAAGAGTGTTTTGGATGCTGACTCCTTCCAACAGGCAGATGGCTTTGGTGTTTCAGGGGTGAAAACAACAGCATAATAGTACTTTTGCCCAGATGTGTCAGATCTAGAAATAAACCACAGTACCTCAAATATCAACACTATTCAGTCTTTGTCAAACATCTTCCATCCATGGAGTATTTAATGATTGAAAAATTTGGCTCTCACCTCCCTGCACGCCAGCCCAACTCACCACAGCACCCTAATAACACAGAGGATTCAGATCTAGATCTCCTGGCTGGCCCTCAGCTTTGAAATGGGCTGGAATCCCAAACCTACATACCAGCAAACTTTTCTGGAAAGAGAAAACAGAACTCCAAAAATCAGTAGTTTGGGCCAATCTGTGATTAGTTTAATTCCCATAAGGTCCCTGGGAATTTGGAAAGAAGCCCTCTTGTGCAGAAGGCAGAAGACAAGAAGCCATATGACATGCTCCAAGTCCAGCCTATGAAAGGGCCATAAAAAGCCCAAAGGCTGTAGACTTCAGTCCTCTTTAGTCTAGGTCACATTCTGCAGGAAGGCACAATAGCTCGGTTTCCATCAGTTACCCCATTGCTATTCAGGACAGTCTCATCAGCCACTTAATGTAACACTAACCAGAATAAGGAAGATCAGAGCTATGTTTGCTGCCTGATGAATGGCTTATTCTGCACTCGAGGGCATCACATCCTCCCTTGTGCTTGCACAGATGTAAAATCCTCCACGGGGATACGATGGTGTTAGCAATCCCAGCTTTGACCTCCTGTATTTTTGTAGGGTTAGTTCAAATTGGATTTGCTCAATAGTTGCAAAGTTTTTTTGACCAGTGGTGGTGCAGACCACATGTAAAGAAGTGAGCTCAGAAGTGCCTTACGTGCCACAGTTCAGGGAGCAGGAGCCCAGATGGAACCTGGCAGGAGTCACGGTGCAAAAAAAAATCTGTTTATGTCTGAGGCAGTAAAATTCTTGAAGGCCAGGGTAGAAATCTAGTATAAAAAGGCAAACTGCTTCAGCACAGCCACTATGGTGGAGAACAGTTTCTTTTGCTTAATGATGCCACCCCTCTACAAAGAAGGATTCATTCTGAGCTGTGAATTTTGGGAATATTCCCTGATGTTGATGGAGTTTGCCAACATGTAAACCATGTAAGGAACAGAGGTTTCAGACTGGTATTTCTGTGTTTGAATTTACTGTATACAGCTAAAGCTATTACATTTCACAGTGCTTTTCCATAAAGGTTAGTGCTAAATGGAAAGGAAATGCACCATTTGCAGGAGCTGAGGTAAGTATCTCAACTTTTCCTGTTTCCTATCGGTCTAGCTCATCTAACTTTTCTTTTCAGCATTAGTGGGTATAATTATATCAGGCTTCTGTTAAAGATAATAAAGATGAAAGCACCACATTCTTACTGTTTTTCAGTGGGTGCATACAAAAATTTCTTATAGCTTACTCTTGAAAAGTGCCAGTTTGTCACTTATATGGTCAATCAGCCTGCAAGTGTTTAAGTTCTGCTTCTTAATTTGTGAAGTGCAAAGAAAGGTATTTTCTTTGATTACATCTGCAAATAAGATATTAATGTCAATTCAGTGATATGAAAATTACTCCCTCACTATGTAATTTGCACCTTAGTTATTATGGGTTTCATGAACAAGAATATTATAGCTGCTCAGAGTGCTGTGGATTTCTAATTTTTTTTTTTAATTAACCAAATTAAAAAACCTCACCAACGTGAGGAAAAAAATATATTATCTGTGCCCAGTTTTTATTTTATTTACCTTGGCACACATATTAATTCTGGATGAAAATGCTGCTGCTGGCCCAGCACTCTTCTGCAATGACATTTCATCAGAGAGAAGTTACAAGTGGCTGGGATGAAAATGAAAGAGGAAAAACAAATACTTGCCTTTTGGAATGGCGTAAAGAAGGGTTTCCTTAGCTTTCTTAAGATAAAAATTGAACAACAGCATGCATTTAGGAGGATCCTTTTTGCAGTTGTTGAAGTAAGATCCTTCATCTTTTTTTTAATGAGAACTCCAGATCATACATGTTAACATCAGAAATGTATGTCCCAAGGCCTGATTCAATCCTTGTCACAGGTGAAGGAAAATCCTCCCATTGCAATAAGCAGAAGATGGAAGACTCCTCTATTGCTTAAATGTCTACCCAGAACCAACACTGCCAGTGGACTAACTAGATTGGGGTGTTTGAGTGGCATAAGATTCATTTGAGCATCGCTTTGCACTGCAGTTGTATGTATTATTTTTTTTTTTACCACTGGGATTTTAACTTAAATGCATTTCCAGCCCCACATCCTTAAAAGACCTCCTCAACAGACATGATTGGCTTATACCTCTGGTAAATCAAAAGCACATTGTTTGTGTGTAGTGTGTGTGTGTGTAATGTATAGTGTGTGCAAGCTCACATTTTTCTGTGATTGTGTATACATTGTGAATTGGAAGCATCACTAATGAATAAATTTATGCAATAGCAAAATATAATTTCATAAGAAAAAGAAAAAAAACACAAACTATTGAACTGGAAGGAAATGGAGACAAGTAAAGGCCTCACACAAAACATATAGATAACAAATCTGTGTCCCAAGGATACAAGATCACACCTACACTCTTAGGTGCAGTATAGTTGAAGTTGTGTTGTTTTTGTTGTGATGAGGAGTCCTGGCTCTGCACTCACACTTCTGCTGGTGATCCAGATCCTAATAAAGTCAAAAGGAATCTCCCCATGACTTCAATGAGAGCTGGTCAGGTTCTCAAAATAACTTGGGAGAAAAAACTAGCTCAGCCAATCTTTTACCTTCCACCTGTACGTCTCAAGAGACAAGAATCAAACACAGAAATATAGTAGGACCATGTTCAGACTTCCTTCTACAGGCAGATAACTTAGATAGTGTGACCACTTATCTCAATCAGCTGCAGAGACAGCCAGAGACTCACTGGCTGCCCTCCAGAAAAGTCACGTCTAAATCACATGCCTGTCACGGGCAGCCTAAACATGGTCTCTCAAACTGCCCTCTTGTTCCAAGGCCTTCCAGTTTTACTTTTTTTAAAAAACAGAGATTCAGACCCTAGGCTGGAAAGAAATCATGCAAAGCTTGTGCAATATCCCCCAATGGGCATCCTGGGGAGGGTCACAGTTGATACTCAGAGATCAGTGCTGGCCTTGGCAGTCAGAGCCTGGATCCGAGCAGAGTTGCAGGTCTTGCAAAGGATGTGCCCGTCCAGAGGGTAACAACCCTGATTGTCCCCTTCAGACAGGAGGCCACCACAGTCCTACAAAATAGCAAACAGGAAGAGCAAAGTAAATAAGAACAAGACTAACCACAGAATCTATTAGTCAAAGAAATTCTCTCCTTACTCTCCACCTTGTAACAGGATCTAGCCTGAGTCAGCGTAAAGCACGATGCTGAGGTACGTGATGTCTTTCATGATTAAGCCATTTCCTGATAAGAGATGACGCTGCAGAGAAGATGGGTTCCCAAGCTCTCTGCTGAATTTAATCCAATTGAAAATAAAAGGAGATTACTCCTTTCACATTTCTGAGGAAGAAAAGGTCTCTAGCATTGGAGAAAACATCAAACTTAAGCATATATTTATTAATGCAAAAAAGGATAAAAAAGGAGCATCACTGGGAAGGAAGTTTGGTACCAATATCTGACTATAGGCAATCTCCTTTGGAAGAGTTAACGTCACAAAGCTATAGCATCCATTCCAGGGGTGACAGCTATGCAAACTACCTGCCTGTCTCCCCTTACCAGGATTGTCACCTGTGTTTGTATTGCACTAATAGGAGGCTGTCACTGAGACAGGCATAGAGAAACCCCACTACAAGGCTCAAAACCTGCTCCAGAGACCTCAGCCTCTTAAGTACGTAAGGCTAAGTAGAGCTGCTAGGAAAGTTGGGATTTAACCCTCACCATGTGATAAGGCAATAACTTGGCCAAAGATTGCTGACAGACCTGCAGTGAGGCAATTATGGCTTTCTTAGAGGCCATGCCTTGTCATCATAAATCTATTTGTAAATACATCTGGCATGCAAGTGCAATACCATTGTTGTTCCTTTTGAGATAGTTGAGGCACATGGAGATCAAGACTAAGTGAGTGTCTGTGCCCTCTGCTCTCCATTGCATCTATTTCTGACATTCATGTGTGTGAAGCCTAGGTATCTCAGCAGCCAGAATGGGGACATGCTGTATGACAAATTAGGCTCTACAAAATTTACTGTAGGAATGCCCCAGCATCTTTGAAAAAAAAAAAAAAATGGACCTAAGTAATGAGCTGATATATAGCCTGGAAGCCAAGGTCAGATTGAGAAATGAACCAGATGCCTCAAGTCTCAGCCTAAACCTTTAAGCCTTAGTCCATCATTCTTTCTGGCTAAAGTTATTAAAACCTGCAAATGTGATAAGGAATACATTTGGTCTCATTTTCTTATCCTGCCATCTGGCTGATGTATTATCCAACAAGTAACACTTGCATTGAAGAATTCTTGAAGGTTCCCTAACACAGCTGTTCCCACATGTTAATTGCTTTAAGGTGATTTTTCTTCTGTCTTCAGATTCTTACCACCAAAATTATATGAAGTGCATAATGAAAACGAACAGGAAAGTAGCACAAAAAGCATTGCACAAAACAAGAATGATCATGTTTATGTGTCCATTAAAATTCTTCAACCCAGAGCCATATGTTGAGTTTCCTGTACAATCTTGCTCAAATTCTAACATGCATTAGCTTTCATTTTAAGAACATAAACATGAGCAACATTTGTGTCCAAGCGATAATTTATGATGCTCTCAAATATTACGCCCTAATTATCTGAGTCACATTCTCTTGCTCTCCTAATGAACCTGTTATAAACAAGGGACCTGATTTTCTTCTCATTTGCGCTGATATAAATGAGGAAAAATTCCATGCATGCTTAAGTCAATGAAGTAATTTGATTGTAGAGCCAGTCTTACAATAGGGTATGCCTGTCATGTGTATAACATGAGGCAGTGATTAAATTAAGCCAACCTTTGCTTTCCGTCCTTCACGTGATTAGAATACTAACCTCACACCGGTAGCACTGGACATGGAAGTCACGATCCAAGGCGACAATGCGTACAGTCTCCTCTTGTCCTGGGGCTGGCATGATGGGCTCCTTACACACCGAACATCTTGGTGCAAATTTCCTGAAGAAAGAAGATACGGTCCCATTCATCCTCAAACTGTGAAAGTTTTTATTAACTGCACCAGCAAGACAGAAGCGTGTGCATTTGTACAAATACACACACGCATGTAGGTACAAGTGCAGGTTTGCAGCTTTGCACAGCTGCCTCCTTGGAAAGAAGAAAGGAAGGAGCAGTTTAGCCCCATAATGAAATTTCAGGCTTGCAGGATATTAAAAAACATTTCGCAGACTATTAGGAGAAGACTTCAAGAATATGTGACAGGCACCAAAGCATATTCTGCTTGCCCTAATTAACAACTAAAGTACCTGCTGAATGATATTCGTGACACCTATGCACTAATGCAACCCTCAGGCTCAACCTCCAGCCTAACTCTAAGGAAGTCCAGACAAATCCTAAGGTTAGAAAGATGACCAGGATCTGCTCCAAGGGCATCTCTTGGAAAAAAACCCCACCAAAATATAAAATTTTAGAGATTGGAACAAATAGGTAAAAAAGTCTTAATAGAGATGGTAAAAGATTTGCCTTACACTACATTAATTTGTTGAGGTTTATCCCATCCATTTTAAACTTCTGAGCTATCTTTCCCACTTACGCACACAGGATCACACCCCTGGCTGTGCTCACTCTCAGACAAGAAGCATGAAGGCAATTCTGACTAGCTGTGTTTTCTACTTAAAACCAACTCTCAGTTATCCATTAGTGGATTGCCCAGGCTTAAAAGGGAACAGGTCTGGGTGTGGAGACATCGACCTTCTCTTCCCCAGTCAGAGCTGTACAGTGACAATCACTCACTGTGTGAAGGGACTGCTTCAATCAGCTGGCTTGGTCAACTCAGGGATCAAGAGGAGCACAGACCTTCCTTTTTCACCTTATATTGCCCACAATATGACCTTCTGGCTAATTCACCTATGTCCAATATTAGCTCTGGTTGTGCTCCCCTCAGATGCCCATGAGAAGTGGCCATATCTGCTCCCAGGCAGGTGGGGATGCTTGACAACATTTAACCTGTGGTGAAAAATTATTTGCTGTTTTGCTTCAAACCTATGGGTATCAATTCCTTGGCTGCAAATTCTGCTCACACAAAAGAGAAACTTGTACCTACAGAATCTGCTGATGTAATGAGACCCGAGGTCATGGGCTATGGAGCAAGAGAGGGCAATGCTTATGGCAAACATCAGAACACGAGGAGATCAAAGGCCCTTCTCTTCTGAAATGCCTAGGAAAGATTGACTCTGCCACCCAGCCTGTCACACGAACCTCTTCAGAATTAACTAGCTTAAGAAAAAAAATAAAATAAATATCTATCTATACTAGGAATAAAGAAAAATATTAATTTCACTGGCAGCAGATGAAAGATGTCTGTGTAGTTGCGATCTAACGAAAAAATGAATTAAACAGTGGCTATAGCAAGCGCTCTGAAAAATAACTTAAATGGATCATGATATGACTGGAGCTGTAATCGTAGTTAATTATATGCTGCTTCATGCAGGCGCTTCTTTGTGCCATTTAGCTCAAATGTGGTGCTTAAAAATACTTCAACATTTCTCTATCCAGGCCACTTTGGGTAATTTATTATGAACAAAATATTAACTCGCAGGACCCAGAGATGACTCCTGCAGACTGAAAAAGATGTCGATGTGCTACTGTGGGGCCCAAGCTCAGGGGGTAGCTAAGCGACAGTGTGAGCATCAGGTATAGTTTTGTTACCAAGAGGATGTACAAGATGTAAAAGCACTTGACCTCCAGACCAGGAGAACGTGTCATCCCTGTTCAACTGCAGGGGGGCTGGACTAAACAACCTTTAGAGGACCCTTCCAACCCAAACTATTCTATAATTCTATGAATTAAAACTGAGATGCCCAAAGTGCTGCAAAATGTGGTTGGCCAAAGACATTCTGAGTGTCACATTAGGTCTTGTCCTACTCCCATCATCTTCCCCATAATCTTCCACTCAACACTACCCACTCTCAGAACCCTGAAGTACAGATCCAGTTGCTGCCACAAGACTTCAACATGGGACATCAGCTCTCGCTCTGAACCTTTCTCCTGAAGTCACGTGAGCCCTTGACCTGTAGGACCTGGGGAAGGAGCAGTCTCCAAATCATAAGTGGGGGTGAGTGAAACCCTTCAGGAGGCTGAGTGGTGTGTAAGCCTTCTGCTGGGCCTGTGCTCAGTACCAAATTTTACCTTACACGCAACTGTTGACACAGAAAAGCAAGGCAACACAGTGGCTGCCAATTAACCCAGCATATCTGAGCTACAGGGAACATCCTTATGTTGGATTTTAACATGCCAGTTGATTGTGGCTGCTTCGCTTTCTGTCAAGTCAGCCTGCTGCTTTGAGCTTTCAGGCCCACACACTGATGTCATGAGGCTCTAATTAAGTCTACCCCCTTAGAAATTAAGAGATAAATGGTTGAGATGTAAACTCACATTTGTCAGTATCGATTTCCTCTTTTAATTGAGGGGTGTAATGTGTCTGTCTTTTTCATACAGGGGAAACATTTGTGCTCTGATTATATCTACCTGTCTTCCCTAGATTAGTTGTGATGATGGGGGTGGTAGCATGGCAGTGACAGGAACTACTTGCAACTATACCTTTCAACTTACTCTAAATAGCACTTTCACTATAAATTATTACCAGGGCTGTATTTTTAGCAGCTTTAAAAAGCTAATTAGCAACTAGAAACAAGAGGAGCTGTGAGCATCCTGCGGCCACCTAGATCCCTCTAGCCAGTAAGCAAACACCTGCAGAGTGCAACAGTACAGGACCTCTCTTAATTGCTCATTGGAAGAAGGGGGGGGATGCCAATGTGGAAGTGCAGGTACAGGCAGTGAGGAGAAATGTGCACATGCTGAATGCAGGGGAAGGCAGAGGGGAATGCAGAGCATTTAAAACAGAGGAACAGAAAGGTTATCCATAAGTTCAGATCTAAGCAAAACTGAGATTAAGCAGCACCAGCCCCATACCAATTAATCTTGTATGCCATAGTGTGCCTGCTTGGAGCAAATCTCTGTCTACTGTTCAACAGCCTTGGAAGGAAGTGGCAGAGGGTTCAGATCTTTTTGGACACTCAGAATTAAACAAGAGAGAAAGATAGTAAGCAAAACCACTGATAGCAGCTTGGGCCATACTTATGGAAATCCTCGATGCAGTGGATGTTCCCACCAGCATCCACGGTGAAGGGGATCCCATCCAGGCTGCGATGGCACATCACACAGGTGAAGCAGTGGGGATGGTAGGCCTTCCCCGTGGCTCGGAGGATCCTTTCCATGATAGGCTTTGCACAGACGCTGCATTGCTCCAGCGTGTTCTGCAAACAGAACACACAACAGGTGTCAGCACCATCTCAGCAGAACATTTACAAAGGTCCATTGGGTTGGAGGCTGCTGCTAGTCTACTTAGAAGCTTTAGGTACTTTCTTTACATTTTGGATATTAAGAAAAATTTTTTCACTGTAAGGGTGACAAAGTATTGGAATAGGTGGCCCAGGGAGGTGATGGAGTCACCATCTCTGGAGGTGTTCAAGATGCCTCTGGATGTGGTGCTGGGTGATATGGTTTGTGGTGATGTATGTAGGCGGTTGGACTAGATGGTCTTTAAGGTCTCTTCCAACCTTGATAATACTATGATGTTATGATTTCTTCTAGATAAGCACAGTACAGTCAACAAAGAGTATGATAACATCACAGGGCCTGGGTCAAGTTTTTAGTACAGTGTGAGAACACAAACTACAGGCTTCGCTCAGCAGCTCTGATAAATGATGAGAGATGGCCCATCAGGTGGAAGTATCTGAGATACTGCAGCTTCTGTAGCCAAAAGTACCGGAGGGAGTTATGCAGCTTGCACTCCTGGGTTTTTGCCTCTGGACTGCCCAGTCTGAATGACCTTTTGCAGCTGAGTTGATTAGAGACAACCTCCAAAATGTGCAGTGCAAAGTTGAAGCTCAAAGTCCTAAGGCTACACAGAGACCCCCTAACTGCTCTGCTAATACAGCTCCCACAAAGGATCTTTATGTGCCTTGTAAGAAAATCTTGATGTTCCTCTCCCACCACAGAGACTACTGCTGAGTCTGGGGAAAGAACAAAGCAGTGTCTGCAATGAAGACATCACAAAGATGGCAGTTCAGAATGACTTAAAATGTTCATTTATCTCTGGCCCATGATGTTTGAGATGTGTGCGAAATGCCAGCTCTAAGGCCATGATCCTTGCCACACAGGTTTTACATACTGGCTTGCTCCTGAAGCACTAGAGACAAAACCCCCCCACCTTTCAAGTGGGCTCCATTGAATGATTCATCTCATTTCAAACTCTCACTCACCCTTGCAGTCAGTTACAGAAACACCAACACAATTTTGCTTCGGACGGTTGGTTGTCTGCGAGGCACCACAACCCTTCTAACACCAACTGTGCAACTTACCCTGTCAAACCAAGTGCCTTAAAGACACGTTCCATGAATGGAGGATGCAGCCCACACAAACAGATGGAAACAATAAATCTGTGACAATTATCTGGGTCATTTCACTGGACTTTGGGAAAGTGAACTCCACTCACTACTCTTGCTTGATGCATCTGGAGTTATCAAACAATGTTATAAAACAATGTTTGCATCTTGGATGAGGTAGAAAGTCTATGATTACAACATTGATTATGATTAAGACAGACAGAAATAAGGAAGGGAAAAAAAGGAAAGGAAACAAATCTAACAGGACAGAAATATAAAAAGCTGCTGGAAGGCAGATCATGTTGACAAACACAGGAAGGCTAAAGTTTTTTGCTTCCTCATGCAACAAAATTCCCAGGGAAAGTAGTGCTTTGACTGACCGCATTGTTATTGCTTCTTTGAGCCAATATTCTCAGGGGCAAGATCCAGCCCTTACATGTGCAGCCAAAATGTATTGTCTGGAGATGAATCACCCAGGAGCTCAGAGAGGTTACTTCTACACTCACATATTTGCTATTAGACATTATCTCTGGACTGCAAATCACTGCTAAGATACAAACATCGAAATGCACAGGTTCATATCAGAAGATCAAAAAGAACTGTTTTTGGAAAGGTCGATATGAAAAGTCCTGAATTTCAACCTACAAGAGAACTGCCTAAAACATTTTTAAAGAGAGCGCAGCCAGATTTGTGTTGGTTTCAGACTGGACTTTGCTTTATGCCTTGTAATAATGGGCAGAAAAGAATTATTGCTGGCCTTTCTGTCTGGTTGCTGTCACCATCATCATTATTATAACAGTAGCTGGTATGCCAGAAAAAGCAAGGTCAATAATTTTCTCCTTGGAGAAATAACCTGGCCAGTTTACCATTTTGCTTTGCATAAGCAGATCACATCATCTCAGTCCGCATCCATGCTGTTCTCTGCACTGCCAAGGAATGCAGCATACCTGCAGATACTGATGGAAGATTGTGCCACTCATAAAGTGTTTGCTATGACACCTTCTAAATATGTGCAGGTATGGAGTGTTTGCCTCATCAAGTCACTGCTTGCTTCGTTTCAAACAGTTGCCAACAATGGGGGCCAAGGTATGAGAATGGGGCAAGCAAAACACAATTCCTTAGGATATGCTACCAGCCTCCAGCGATTTCTGGCTTAGGGACTTCCTGAGCCAGAGCTCAGCTTTTCTGTACCTCACCTCAAGTTGCTATTTCTCCCATGTACTTTCCTGACCACTTCTACAATTCTGATAAACATTAAGGACCCACAGCACAGCCGGGAGTTTCACAGCTTACCTACACATTGGGGGCTGATCTGCTAAGCACTTCCCCTGGTCTGCTACCACAGCCTATATAACAGCGTTCCAGACTGCAACGCTGAGCACAGCCTGCCTGGTACTGTGAACAAGGCAGAAACCTGCAGCTGCAAACCACTCTGTAAAGGGATTTAACACTGAACAGAGTGTCCTAGAAATGCTTTCACAAAGGATCTGATACAATTCCTACTCACTTGTTTCAGACACACAGAGTTTAAGACCGCAAGGGATTCATTACAATCATCTTGTCTGACATCTCACATTAATGCTTTGGTGGGAGTTTTGCAGTGACCAGGACAGCAGGTAATCACGCTGCTGGATTATGCCTTCAGAAAACATATGTCTCCTGCTCCCCGGTCTCAGCTCCGTCACACACACATTCTCACAGCTAAGCAAGACAAGCATTTTAAATTAACCAACTCCTGATTAAACCTTCTATACAACCTGCAAATCAGACCTGAGAAATTTATTCTTTTCATCCTTCCAAGTCTGTACCAGTGAGGAAAAACAAAGTCATTAGTTTCAGACTCCAGCTCACTCCCTGTCTGGGAGAATATTTGCTTAAGCCTCTTTCCTTGCTAGAACCCTGGCTCAGACCCTTCTCTTCAAGGTGTTACCAGAAGATGCCAAAGGGAAAGCTTCCTTGATTCACACCCATTTGACATCAGGTCGCTGTAAGGCAGGATCTGGCCTGTGGAGCTAACAGGGTTTTCTTTGATTCTCTAATCAGGTTATCCCCACATGCCTAAGTGCTGCCCCAGCAGCTAATAACCTGCACAAAGGTATTTCTGCACTTTATGGGAATAGCATCCCTGCAGGATTATAAGTTTGGCTTCTTGACTTTTTTCTCTTTCACAGTTTAGCTAACTCTCCTAGCACCTCATTGGAGCTTTCCGACCTTCAGAAAGCCGAACAAGATGAAGAAAAAAACCCCTACCAGTCCTGGCTTTCTTCTTTTCTCTGAAGCTGCTATAGCCAGCTGTCTCTGTAATCAACAGGTAGAGCTGAGTGCATCTGCTGAGCTAGACAGAGGGCCAAAGCAAGGCACAGAGAAGAAAGATAAGAACCAACTAGAAACCATCAGACCTCATGGGTTGTGGTGAAATTCACGTTATAAGCATATGGACCACAAATCCAGCATGGGCTGAGGGGAAAGCTTACCATTCTTTTCCCTTTTTTTTGGCCAAGAGTTAGAGAGCATCTCCTTTTTGGAGACACTTGTGTCTCCGAATCCAACTATTTTTTGGGGTTTGAAAAGGATGGGGAAGGAACCACCCATTTCTAAATAGAAGGTTGGCTCAATGTTAAAGGCTGTCTGGGTCCTTGCCTCTTGAAGGCAGAACTGTTTATCCATGGCAAAGAAAAAGAATCTCACCTAGAGAGAATAATGCATCCTAATATACCAGTAAGAAAAATAATCCCAAGCAAAGATACACTAAAACACAAACAGAACTGAAATGACCAGGACATAAAGAATTAGCTTGCAAGTAAAAACTAGAAGACCTAAACATGTACAGCACAATTAGCAGCAAAGTGGGAACAAGCTGCTTGGGAACAAGTATCTGACAGTTGTTTGAGGGCCTCCCTATAGCAATACTCGGCCCTTCAGAAACCACAGAAAACCGAAGGGAGTTGCTCTGCAGATGTTAGGTTTAAACGTGGCACACAAAGTGAAATTCCAAACTGCTGGGAAAGACTTCTGGGGTGCAAGAGCCATTGAAAACTGGAAGTGAGAAATGTTTTAATCCCCTCCTGAAAACTTCAGGCAAACAGCTTCAGAAAGCAGAGCTACAGGGACAGCCTGTGAGTAGCATCTCAACTTGCTTCCCTAATGCTGTAGATTATAACCCCTCATAATCAAATTATGGGTGACAGCAGCAGCTCACAATATAGTGCAGCACAAGGACCCTCCCGCAATGACCTAGCAATGAATACAGAAGAAAAGCCACACAGAGATTAGTCATTGCTTCTTATGTATTGGCAATTCACCCAGAGCTCTAATGAACAGAAATGATCTCTCCTGAACTCTGAACAACAGACCGAGGAGAGCGCACATGCAGGGACATGAGCATGGTACAGCTTATTTTACTGGGATAGAGGAGGGAAGTTGCTAGAATGAATTACATTGGCAACTCAGGCACAGGGACATGAACTCTCTTTCTGCGAGCACCGCAGAAAAAACACATTTTTTGGAGTGACTGTGCAGAAGAGATGGTATGAGCTGCGGGAATCAAAAGTGACTGTTGTGCTAAAAACAGGCACACAGTCAACTGCTGTAGTTGAACTGTAACTCAGTAAAGTGTGGTAAGTGAATTGCTTTAAATCTTGTGACTCTGTCCTTCATCTCCTCAGACTGCAAACAGAGAAGGAGACATTTTCCCCCATTGTGGGATAATTTTTGAGGCTTGAAAATGTTTCCATACTTAAGTGAAGACAGAACACTTCAATCTCAAGAAGTCTGGTGAATTTATAAACCCCAAATTAGATCAGGTCAATTGAAACACTGCACTTCAAATAATTTCATTTAGGTTTTGGGTCTGCAAATATATAGTTGGATTATAATTTAAATATAAAGCAGACATTGGTGGAGGGGTTAAGTGTCAAGATGTAATTTCAACACTTTAAAAACCTTTTTTTTGGCATTATTCTAGAAAAGGAAAATCTAAGACCCGATTTCCCCCCACAAAATCCCCAGCCATCCCCAATTGCTTTCTCCGCAGATGGGTAAATCTTGGCAAGCACAACATTTAAGTCACTAATGGCCAGCATGGAATTCCTTCTCCATATTTGAGGAGAGAATTTGGACATGTGTGAGTTAATCTTTCTCACTTACTTAGCTTGACCAGCTGGACACATTATTAGCAGTAGGTGACATGCTCCTTCCCTTCCTGCTGCTCTCAGAGGGCTAGGTACAGCAAGGAGGAGCCCTGGGGAAGCATCTTGGTTGATTCTCCGACCTTCAGGCCACATCATCATAGCAGTGTCAGTGTGTTGGGGCCACAGATGCGACCTCTGACAGCCCACAATACTCTGGCAAAACTCCCTAATTCAGACACAGTGGTAAGCAGCGAGCATGCGCTTTAGCTGGTGTAGCTTGTTTTGCTGGGAGAGGGGAGGGAAGATACCGGGATGTTGGCAACCCTGCAACATTACCAGTGTGATGTGGGCCTGAGCTGGGCATACACCTACCAGCTGTGTAGATTCAAGCCCTGAAGATTGCTGTATTCAGTGGCTTTCAAATAGTTCTTCCATTCGGCTCAGTTTTTAGTGGCTTTCCCAGCACAGTAGCAATACCACGGCTGGCATGCTTCCCCTCTGCTGGAATCTGCTTTTCTTGTCAGGAAAACTGAATTCATCTTTGTATTTCTGGACTCAGAGCAGCCAGAGGTGAATCTGGCAGAGTCTCCTCTCAGCGTACAGGGTGAATGAGTCCCTTCCCCTCGCTCTGTAACTGTTAGAGAAAGACTAGGTATATTTTATGGCTTGTGTTAGTAGCAAAGATGACAATGACATGCAATTGAGTCCACAAATGTGCAATAACATAGAGGCCACAATGAAAATGGAACAGGGCTCGAGAAATGCTTCACAAATGATATGCAGATGTCAAAATATGCTCTACAGTGAGAGGAGGAAGGAGCTCCATTTGCTCCTCTGTAAGGCAGCTATCTTATCAAGTGAAGGCTAAGGGATGGCTTTGCCATTGTCTGAGCATACCAAAGGCTGGAGAGGAAACCTAGAGAAGGCTGCTGGATCCAGCAGGCTCACCAGCTGGCCATTCTACCTGAGGAAAGATACATGTTTTTAATGGTGAACACAACGATTGGAACACGCAGGGACAGGATGACTTTTTTGTTGCTCAATGCCAGTTTAGATAAGACCCACATCTGTCTCTGGTACCACCAAGCTGAGAGTGATGAAGAAACGTCAGGGTTAAACAATCTGCTCTGCATTAGGCTCAATGTCCAACCACAATCACTCTGACTCCTTCCAGCTAAAAATCCACAAGAAGCCTGATGTTGGAAATGACTTAACTACTTTCTGGCACTCAAGTACATCTTCTATACATTCCTTGCTCTGACAACACAGAGATCTTTGTCACTTTAAAACAGCAGTGCTTACGAATATAACAAATGAGGGATTCGTTCTCTAAACTGGTGGGCTGGAAGATAAAATGCCTAGATTTTACTTCTGGCTTTTCAACCAAGTAACTATCAGAGGCAAAGCACTCACATGCTCCATGCCTCAGTTTGCTCGTAAATGGTTGTAAGAGTTGCATATTACAGTGAGAAACTAGATGCTGTTGGGTTTGATAAATACTTGTGAAGTAGTTTGTGTGCCCAAATGGTTACCTGATGGAAACAAGGTACTTTTAACAACAAAACCTCATTTTTTTTTTAATCTACAATGATTGCATACACCTCAAAAGTCAACAAGGTCTAACTCTGAGAGGTGCAGTACTGGGGAACAGCATCTGAGTTGTTACTCAATTATGTTACTCGGTTGTGTACTTTTATGTGGCTACAGCAATTTGCAGAAGTATTTCAATACTGGGGATAATGCTTCTAACTTACAGTTGACTTTAAAAAAGCATGGAGAATAAAAAAAAGTCTATGCTTCTGAAATTTTTTCAACAACAATAATTATAGTTGAATGCAGTAGTACATCTGAAATTATCCTTAGCAACTACTACGTAAAAGGACATTGTTGTATATCTGGGTGATCAGCTCCCACTCCTTCAGTAATTTTCATTCTAGTGAAGGCACATTTCCAAACCTTCTCACATCTTGCCTACTGCCACCAGAAAAGAGGAGCTGCACATTCCCCACAAAACTGAAACAGTGCATTCATTGTGCATGCTGGTGAGCACAGCTCACGCTTGCTGTTAGGACCACTGACCACACCACACACCAGGTATGAACCCCAGTATAGCCACATGGAGTCAGTACCACTACACCAGAACTGCATCTGGTCCAGAAAGCATCTAACCAATAAGCTGAAACAGGCTTTTGGAGTACTTGAGAGATGAGCATCCATAAAGCACAGCAGCACCAGCAGAGCACAGGCCTGCTTTGGCAGGAGGGATGATCTGATAAGACAAATTCCAGCTCTGATTTTGTCAATCCAAGGAGAGCCTGAGCTCACGACCAGACCTTTGGCCCTCGTTCCAAACCATTGCATAATACAACGCCTGGCGCAAGATGCTGATTTTCAAATATTTCTAATTTGAAGGAAATCCCTCAAAATCCCTCCTAGAATGCCAGAGGTAAACAGTTTGTTCAAGGCTCCTGCAACTCAGGCGAACTGACACAGAGCTACTGGCGAAATCCCTGGACCCCGTCACACAAAGGCAGACATGCCTCAGAAGATTAGTATTGCTTCATACCACCAGGGTCACTACCTAGAGAGAAATCATCCGCTGGCTTTGCCGATTGCAGAAAGATGGGTTCGAGGATTTATTAGGCCTCTTTTTCCACTGGAGTGAACCTCAGTAGTGTTAAAAACTATGATATTCTATTAGCTTTGCTCCTAAGGGATAGGGGGAACACACCACAGGTTTTGATAGCCTGCTCTTTTACCTATTACTAACCCCCACACATCAGGTGAGAACACCTACAAACCATAATCATAACTCAGGACTTCGCTATACAAAGTGCTCCAGGGGATAAAGCAAAGCTGTTCCTTGCGCCCAAGCACTTCCAGGCTTTGTGCTATAGATGTCGTACTGCTTGCTTTACATGTTCTCACCATCTCTTCCCTCAACACATGATGTGCCTGACCTTGTATGCCACCCTGGGAGTTTTGCCTAAATAAGGACCGAAGTATCTGTCCTGTTGTGATTACTTTCTGCACAGGCAGCAGAATTATACACAGCTGGGAGATGTGGCAAACAGTGAACAGATACACTCTGCTCCTTGTTTAGATACAATTGTGGACAACACAGAGATTTCAGGCTTAATTAGCAACGCCGAGGAAGCTGTTAGAGACGCATTTCAAACCGCTTGCAGTTTAAACTGATTAGAACTTTGTGAAAACAAAACAAGATTGTAGCAAATTGTCAGGCTAAAATTCAAGTCAAACTGAACTGCATCAAAGCAAATACAGAGAAGTGACTATCAGCAAGAAGTGGGCTTTTTTTCTTTTAGTAGAGAATTTAATGTCATAGCCTTTAATAAACCTGATGCTCCAATCCAAGCTTGCCACTCTGGCAATGAGCTTAACCAAAATAACACTGGAACTCATAGCTGGCAGACCAAATAGACTATAAATTGGTCAATTCTGGGCAGAATACAAGAAAAAAAATAATCCAAAATTCCATTCAATCTTCCTGTTTTAGAATTTTGATGTAACTGACCATTGACATGGAAATGTTATCTTGACCTTAACTGTTAAAGCCGACTTGTGGAGGAAAAAATGAC
The DNA here is from genome assembly GCA_013398125.1 of Aegotheles bennettii. Lineage (NCBI taxonomy): Eukaryota > Metazoa > Chordata > Aves > Caprimulgiformes > Aegothelidae > Aegotheles > Aegotheles bennettii. Next base: position 869,154 of record VZRW01000387.1, read on the forward strand.
TGACTGTGACATTTCGGTGGTTATTTGTAGTTCCCTCTCACCCTTCTCGTTCTTGGTAATTTTGCATTAGAAATGAATTCTGGGCTGCCATGCTTTTCCTGAAGGACAGTCTGAGCAGCGCAAGAATTTGTGATATAAAAACCATCAAGAAAATGGAATCTTGTTTATTAACATGGAAATAAAATTTTAGTTGGAAACTCTGTCAATAAACCACCATACAGCAAATATGAGCTTTTCTTGGTTCCAGATTGAACACCATGAGCCTTACAACTACAACCTGTTTAAAGCTGGCATTTTATGTCTCCTGTGCTCTTCAAGAAAGATTTCCTGGAGAAAACTAGGGAAAAGACAGAGGTAGTATTGAGAACCTGGGTACTTCTAAAGTTTGTACAAAAAGAGGCAGAATCCTTCCCCTTCACTCCCTGAGAATGGAAAAACCCAAGTCATCTCTCTAAGCCACAAAGAAAGGCATTTTCCTTTCCTTGTTTCAAGTCACAGATAAGAGCATCCTTAAGTTACTTCTAATAGCTACTAAAGGTTAAATATTTCAGCTGACTATCAGTTTAACAGCTCTCCCTTACCACCTAAATTGCTAAACCGAAGAGAATGCAAAGCTTCTCCTGAATCTCATACAAGTCACAAGAGAAAGTCATGTTTTCTAGTGGCATGGGCAGAACACTGGAAACTATGGACGTCTGGCTTCTGTCCTTTGGTTCATCAGTCACTCTTTCCAAGAGTTTAATTTCATAATTTTCCAGCTCTGTGCTTCACATTATCTGTGGAGTGGGTTTAGCAACCCCCAACTGGGAGGCCTGTGATACTCGACAGAAGTCGTAACTCTATTACGAACACCAAAGTTGGCACCCAGAACTACCAAGAAAACTAACTCCCCAAAACAATCCAAACCAAAAAAACAAGCAATAAAGTAATGAGATTTTTCACAGAATTTCACAGAGCTTTCACTGAAACACCTTTTGAATGCAAGATAATTTTTCAGTGTATACATGCAAGTTGTGAAATACAGGTCAATGGCAACAGTTCAGCATAAAAATAGCTGCTTTTAACAGATAATGTATTCCAGTATAAAGCTTGGAAAAAAACCCCAAACTCTCACAGGACTTGGATGCTGCTGCTACCTAAACTGACAGTGAGAATATGATTTTTCCCAAATCCCTGATACATTTCTTAAAGAGTTGCCAAACATATTTAAGTTCCTGATGTGAGGAGAACGTGTTGAAGCCTTTAGGGCAATGGGAGACTTATCTGTGCCTGGAATACAAAGGCTAAAAGCTTTGTGGGTGCTCTGAGGTCCTTCCAAAGGGAGAGGAAAAGGTGGTTTCTTATTTCCAGAAGAAACCCACCTGAGTGAAATGCATATTTTAAAGACCTTGGAACAACACTGGGCAGGGACCACAAGCAACCAGCATTGGCCACTATCAAGAATAACAAAAAAGCAGAATTTAGTGAGTCAATGTAAGACAACAATTGTGTTACTATATTCTTTCCCCTCTATACCAAGAGCAGGAATTTTATTTTTTGGGGGGGAGGATTTCTTCAGAGGCTTGAACCAAGTTATTCCCTGGAGCAACATCCATTCTCTATCTAGAGTCACACTCTAATTGGAAATAAATGCAGGCTGCTGAGTAAGTCCAGGGCCAAATATATCACCTAGCAAGTACTGGGATTATTTTTAGATGCAATGACATCCTTATTCTTTTCATTCAGATGACCTGGATGCTTGCTTTAGTTCCTGGTTTGAAGAAGAAAGTTTGAGCCACCTACTGAGATAAGAGTGACAAAGAAGGAAGGGATACAAAACCAGAAAATGGAGACAATAAAGTAAGAAGAATCCAGACAAGACATGGCACAGATAAGAGAACTTCTCAAGGAAGTCCAGTGAGGTTTAAAAAAAGTGAAAATCTGTCTGCTTTCTAGCTATAGACTGATGTTCCACCTGAGAACCATTCTTTCCTTCCTCCACTATGAGATGATTTCAGACACAGAAAGATAGAGATAGGGAAGATGATTTACATCAGGCCCTCTGCAACCCTAGCTCACCTCCAAGGGTGCTTGTGCTAGAACTCAGCTCAATGTACAGTTGGGAGAAAAAGGATGATACATTATACAGGGTTAAAACCTTATAAACTGATACATGCACTGGAACAATGTGTGAAAAGTGCATCAGAAGCTTTGGACTACTGTCCTGTTTAAGACACCATGGTGGGACCGTTAGGCAGAAGACTCCTTGCAACACAATTGCCTACCTAGTTGATTTAACCAGTTGGCACTGTTCTTTTGCTCTTGAACTAGAAAAAATAAGGCTCATTGTGAATAAAAAGGTTTCTTATTTTGGATGGACAACATGGGGACTTGGGTACAGAGATCCTGGATGGCAAAAGCATTGGAATGCAAATAAAAATGTCTTGGGCTCAGAGTTGCCATAAAGAGCAGATGGGTAAGTCTGAGTAGTTGGTAATTCTCTGGTGTCAGCAGGGTTAGTCAAGGATGTTCAGAGCAGGAAACCCTCACTCTAAAGTAATTTCTTTCTCTTTCATCACCACAAGAAATTTTTGATTGATTTGGAACATGAAGGACACTGGTCTTAGCTGTTGGGAAGGTTTGTGTCAGAGCAGAGCAGACTGAAAAATCAAGCTGACAGTTGGCATTTCTTTACCAGGTCTTTTACATCACTTGAGGAGGCTGCCCTGGGATGTTATTTAAAGTTGAAAAGCACAGCCACTGAATACTGTGCTAGTCAACTGTCAGTCCCTAATATGTACTAACCAGATTACTCTTAAGTTTGTGAAAGCAACACCAGAGGCTTTCAGGCAAATGTTAGATTAAAAAAAAAAAAACAGTTGAGAAAAACAGCAAAACCCAAATGTGAATGGAGCTTTTGAAAAGAAGAGATTCACTTGGGCACACAGAGCAGTAACACAAACTCCAGTCTTGTGACAGCGCTTGAGAATGAACAAGCAAAGTGGGGCAGCAGCAGAAGAAGAAACCAACTTGTCCAACCTCACTGTTTTCCTAGTGACACAGTTACATAAGAAACATGCATTTATATATACACACTGAATGTATAACAGATATTATATAACACGTCCATTCTCCAGTTGATAGTGTCCTCTCACTACAGATTCTTGGGCTGAAATCACAGTGGTTATGGAATATAGGGGAAAAATAACAGTATTCCAGTATCATTCTGTTCTGTTCCATTCTGTTATGGGGATTTTCTTTCCATAACAGTGGAAAAGACCGTGCTTTGGTGCTTCACACGGTATTTTAAAAGGTCTGAGATCACCTGCACCAATGGTTGTTTCTCATTAATGTAACTGCTGAATTGCTCCTTTCCATCTTTACACAAGTTACTTCCAACTTTCCTTTCTGAAGACCAGAAATTGCCATTTCCTCAGCAATAATGTCTGAAGACCCAAAGTAATCTGACCCTCACCTTTTGGCAAGCGGCTCACACAAAGTAAAACTGCGTCTTTCCATAGCTGCTGATTTAGTGGACCTACTAGGAACAACAGAAGGAAGGACCATTCTTCATCAGGCTCTAACTATGGACAAGAACCAGATGCAAAGGGACCAGACAGGCTGGTAGTAATATGTGGCTCATGTATCTGATTGATCCAGCTAATGCAGGCAAGTGCTGGTGGTCTCCTAATGAAAGAAACACATTTTGTTGCTGGCATCATACTACCTCACTGTTCAAGATGGTTCCTCCACACACACACTGCCACACTGGCTTCCAAAGAGACAAGAGAGAAGGACAGAGGGACAGGGAGTGGCATTGAAGGATGGGGAGCAAGGAAGCAATATAGGACTTTGAGTCATCCTCTTTTTCTGGGTTTGCTGCTGGGGCAGCAGAGACCAGCTCTGCCCTACCTATAAGTTTGCCTACAGAAAAGTTAATGTTGGCTCCTTCACACACCGCATGAGTCCAGTGAGCAAACTCCTGCCAGTTCTGCAAGGGCAGCTAAGGAGTCTTGCTGGAAATCTGGCCCCAGAGAGAAACAGCAGAGGAAAGCAGCCATTTCAGAAGCACATTATTAAGCCATCAGACCAGTAGCTACAGGATCCCCATGGAAAAGTTGATCCAGGCACTTTGTATAATTACTTGAGCCCTCTCAGAGTCATTTATTCCCCTTTGTGGTTGGCAGGGAAAGTCAATATCTTCTGGAGCTGCAAAGTCATAGGGCTTTTTAAGAAGCCAGGTTTGTAGGTGAAGACATTTCTCTTTGCAAAATCTTTGCTTGAGTACACTGTTCAGCAGCAATCCAGGCTTTCTGCAAAGCTAATGCAGCAAGTTCAAATGAGCATGGCACGCAGGCAGGTTTAAGCTTTCCATTTGCTTTAGCAACATATGTTTTAGCACTCACATTTTTAGATGAAAAGGCATAAAAATAGCTTAATTGTGCATATTGCCTACAGTACTGCTGGACTCCACCTGTGGGAAGGAACTGGAGTTTAAATTTTATTAAAGTTGCACATGTTTCCAGGAGGTTGCTAATTATCCTGCGTGTTTTATACAGTATTTCTGGCTCCAGGGTCTTTCTGTACTTTTCTGAAAGAAACCCAACACAAAAATATTTGAGCCGAGATCTGGAATGCATGACTGAAAACCAGGCACTCACTCCAGGGTTCTTATGACCCCACATATCCTTGTTCTTACCAGGCTTTGGAAAGTGCTTTAGATCTGCTGGTGTAAAAATACTGCCTGGATACCAAAGAGCTGTCTTTCCTATTTAATTCTCCTGTTTCCATGTACTTCAAACTCCACTGTCTGCCTGGCATGCCTAGGACTACAGCTAGGTGTAGAGCTGATCTTTCAGGGTCTGATGTGTGAATTAATTCACTTCGGATACAACCCTTCTTTTAACTACCAACTGCTGACAGTCACACACTGCACAGTGTCCTCAGGGACGGGGTGTTCTATATTGTAGGCTGGTTAATTCAACTGCCTTTTCTTAAAGACACTCTATGCCTGCAGCTTGCGTTGGGGTATGTTCAGCATCTTGGAAAAACAAAAACAAACAAAGCAGCCCATTGTGTCTCATGGAGAAGACAAACCACAAGATGGCTAGAAGAGAGGCCAATTTTTGTAAACACCAGATTTTACCTCTTCTGACCTAAATGGCTGACCACCCCAAACACCACCTCTAAGTGTTTTTCTTTTGTTCTTTGAACAAAGGCAGACAAATCTCCAGTGGCCATAAATCACCATTCTTCAGTGGTATCAGCTGGCGTTACTGACATCTGGACCTGCCATGGCAGTGGTCTGACAGGAGAAATGTGTTAGCTAGTGCCATGTGTGGGACACAGGGACCCTGCCAGCATATGATGTGCATGCTTTGCATCTTCCCACCATGCCTGGGCTCTCTGCTCTCTTTCGGGAACGTGACAAAAAAAAAACCAAAACAAGGCATCACTCCTTCTACCCCAAATCCAGAGTTTGTGAAAGTCCTTGGCAGTATCACAGCATTGTTTCTGTGCAGAATCCCTGGCAACTGATCCACTTAGATTTTTAGTGCTTTACAGGTTTGACTAAATCAAGACTTCCATTACAGTGTCCAGGCCCAGTCCGAAGACATCAAGAGATGAAGACTTAATCACTTATCAGTCTTTTGTTCCAATAGTAACCAGTCATACTGTTAAACTATTTGTCTCATTTCTACTGTGAGTGTTTGGCTACTGCTCCCACCATTGTTCTGCCTTTCACCACTACAAGAGTTTCTTTATTAGCCAGTACTTCACTTATACATTACATCACACCACCTCTGAAAAGCTAAAAACTGCCTGAACTCACTTTAAAGTATTTTTTCTCCCACCTTTGGCTCTTTTCTCCACCTTCTTCAGCCTTTCAGTGTCCTTGTAAAGAATGGACAGCAGACTAGATAGGGGATTTCAGTCACTTCCCAACACTGAACTTGATATAAAACTACTCTTCAACTTAGTCTTCCCCAGTCTTTACAAGCAGGCCTTTTGCAAGGGCTAGTATCAGCCCTTTTTGCCACAACACTGGAAGTCTTCCTTAGCTGGCTGGACAGAAAGGTCTGATCCTTCCTAAGGAAGGCACTTCGCAGGATGAGCCTCCAGCTGTAGATAGAGCTGGTGTGCCAGAATATGATGATTTTGTTCCTGGACAGATAGATGGCCTCACAGTTGGTGTATTGAACCAATTTTGCTCAAATGAGTCCAGGACGTTCATCAGTCCATGCACCTCCATTCCACTGCTCTGACATCTTACTAGTCCACTAATATCATCAGCAGTTATTTTTTTTTCCCCTTGTTGCTAATAACAGATAACATAAGCATCAAGTACTATCAGACATTAATAGCTCTGCAGTACTACACTAGAAATCTATTTCAGCCATGCTCTTTCACATGGTTTCTTTTGTAGGGACAGCAACACCAGCCCCAAAGACATGGTTTGGAGACAGATGGTTTATCCTAGGCTGCCTCGTTACCATCACAGAGAGCCTTACGGAGAAACCATTAATGAGCTGTGTGATTTAATGGCATTTCAGGGTTTGTATGATGTGTGGTAGTTACTCCACATGTCTATATGAAATAAAAACTTCAGTGTACAAAAGGTTTTGCAGAAAGATTTAAGAACTGCTTCAACAGGAGGAAAAAGTAATTTACCTTACCACAGGCAAAAAAAAAAGTAATACTGTTAATCACTCTGACAAGCACCTGGAAAGCAACAAACTGATTCTGGTACTATTGTATAGGTGATAGTTGAATTTAGGCATGTCTGAGTGACTACATTTTCAAAGCTACTGGTCAGGCCTACTTCTGCAACAAATAAAGGACTCAAAATCACCAGGCACAGATGATCCTAGGGCTGGAAACATGGAGAGAGCTTGGAGACTGACTATCCCCCAAAAGACAAAACTGCATTATAAAATAAAGTGCATTGCCAATGCCAGACCTTTCACAATCAGAACCAGGAGAAAGAGATGTGAAAGATCCCTGGGGAAGAAACTGGGAAGCCTCTGCCACAGCCAATACAGAGCGAGAGGAAGCTCTGAAACTAATCTAAGTATAGGGTAGTTTTATGCATCTGTAACTCCATTCCTGTAAGCTGCAACTTTACAAACCTTTTTAATTATTCAGTGTCTTTTGGATGTTACACTTATTTGCTGTAACCTTAACTGAGTTTGAACTAATGGTGATGATGTAACATTAAGGTACTTAAAGTGGAGTACCAGGAGCCTCTAGTGATGCCCTCTGTCAATAATATACTGCTGAGGAGAAGAGAACGTGTTTTCCCTAGCTGCTCTGGCTAGCATGAGAGATGGTAATGCGTAGAAGAGAAACCTACCTAGAAGCAGCTTCCAGCACCCCAGGAGCATGGCCATCCAGTCAGCTAAGCCCACTCCATACAAGTCTCAATGAACAAATTATTAACATCAACCCATTCTCTGATAGGTAAAACAGAGGCACAGTGAAGCAACTCAAGCTGAGCAAGAAAATTGATACAAGGCAGCAGAACAATTCAGAGCAGGAGCAAGGGCTGCAAGAAACGGACCCAGGACTGTGCTCAAATAGTTTAGCCTCAGCTACTTTAATCAGATTTCTCATTTCCTTCCTCCTGCTTTAGCGCATTCTCAGCAGCTTTGGCATGCTTGGGGCCAGCACACAGACCTGCTGGGTTATGGATCTAGGAACTAAGGGAAGCGCCGAGGGGAACGACTGGCAGGCACCTGAATGGCCATAATGATGCTCTGGGCAGTAGGAAGAAAAAGCCATTTCCCAGCTGGCTCCCAGAGCCTAGATGTTACAGAGTACAAGCACCAGAAAGGGTACATCTTGGGGGAATGCACACAGAAAACTTCAGTGTTGAATGCAGCTCTAGCAGCCTGGCCATGCCATCCCAAAAAGATGGCATCACAGAGAGGCATAAGGCAGCTCATCTCCCCATATGTGCAAAAGAGCCGTTGAATACCTCAGCCTTCTCTGTATCCCACGTGACTAAGTCTCCTGTTTCCTTCTGGAGAGGGCCCACATAGTCTTCCTTTTATCAGCAACTACCTGTAGAAGCCTTTCTTGTTACCCTTGATGTCCCTGGCCAGATCTCATACTATCTGGGTGTTAGGTTTCCTAACCTGATCCCTGGCTGCTCAGACAACTTCTTTGTATTCCTCCCAGGCTACCTGTTGGATGGGGCTTGGAGCAACCTGGTCTAATTGAAGGCATCCCCATGGCAGGGGGATTGGAACTAGGTGATCTTTAAGGTGCCTTCCAACCCAAACCATTCTGTGATTCTGAGATACATACCCCATACAGGCTAAAAGCAACACCACTGGGTCCCTTTCCCATGCTGGGACCTCCTCTTCACGAAGCACATCAGGAGCTCCTTTTGGTAGGCTTGTGAAGGGCTGGTTATGTTTTCCTCTCCTCTTCCTATAGGCATTGCCATTTAGCACATACAGCTGATATATCAGCTACACATGCATCTGAGCTTTGTAAATCCTGTGTAGGAACGTGCTAGATCAGACATGCAAGATGAACTCAACACGTAACAGAAGAAGGGTGGCATAAGTAGACCTCCATTTTTCAAATATTTGGCAAGGATTCCAGAGGGCACAGTAGTCTCTAGCCTGTTTTCATGTGCCAGGATATTTTCCAAAATGGCTTGTGCTTTAGATCCCATTCACTTCTTAAAATATTTTGGAAGAAAAGTGGCTGGAAAAGAAAGATATTTACAGAAAGGGGCAGCTGCACCTTGCAGATACACACAGCTGAAGATCTTTTATGTAAGACTCTCCCTGACCATGTGGAGAGCTGTTAAGATGTCAGATCACGGTTTGTTGCTCTCAGGGAGGCCGCTGCAGCACTCAGTCAGAATAAGTTTACATCTTGGAGGAATTAATTTGTCTGAATAATGTCATCCTGGTTAAACAAAATGTTAGGGAAAATATTGCAGTGTTCTGGTGCACCTCCCTGAACTGATGCCTATATATGGGGATTAGCCAGCGTGAAAGGGATCCTGCTGAGTCAAACTGGAGTATAGCAGTATTATTTTATAGAGAAAATTTTATAGAAGAAAAGGGGAGGGAAGGAACAGCTAGGAAAACCTTGCAAAAACATCAGCTGTTTGACATGTTAAAACAAACAGCATAGATGTGAAAATGCTGCTCACTTGCAGGAATGCATCAGAGCCAAGTCAGCTGACAACAGCAGCCAAAAATAAATTTTTACCCCTTTTAGCCCTGCAGGCAACCCAGCTCCTAGGAAGCAAGGTGGACTCCAATCCTTTTTCAGGCATCAGATGTGTTGGCTGTGTTTCTACCAGGCACCAGTGCCGTGGTGGCACCCCGGTGGTGATGTTCCTCACGTGGGGAGGATGTCATAGAGAGCTTTGCTAGGCCAGCCCTATTGCCTCAGCAGCATGTAAGGGAGCAAACATGCTTGCAGACCCAGCTCTCAGAGCCCTCGGAGAGCTGGTGCAGATGGGAGGAACAGAAAACATGCAGGCTTTCAATAATGTCCCTGAGGTGCCTCCATTTTTCATCACCAGGCATTCACACAACCATTTATGCGCTGATTGTTCAATGCCCGCTGGAGACTCGAGGCTGGTGGCAAGTCACAAATGGGATGTGCCCTTGCACATCTTGTTTGCAGAGCTATATCCGCAGTGTGTTCTTGGAGTGTGCCTGCAGGGCTGGTGTCCTGTCTCTCCAGCAAACAGCTTGACCTTACAGTGATAGCATCAATTCCTCCACCTGTCTCTCCCTGTCCCAGCAAATATTTACCTCTGTAAAGCAGAAATGTTTGCTCAGGAGAAAGTAAGAGATGCCTACATCTACAATCTGCATCCTGCAGTGCAGGGGAGGAAGACTGGGGGCTGCCTTCCAACTCACTTCAAAATCAGTCCTAAATATCCTACATCTCTGGTCAGTTCTCTGAACAGCAGGACCATGCAAAGGGCCTGAAGGTGGGTGAAGAAGATCCTCCTACCCTGATTATGTCATTCAAGCACAGATCCTGCTTAAGCACAGAAGAGCAGCAAAACTCAGGCCAGGGGAGGAGGTGGTACTTTTTAGGCCAGGAGGAGATGCCACAGTACGAGACAAGGCTTGTGCCTCTCTTTTTAGTGCTTCTATTCAGCAGTGCTGGCTTTGGTAGATCAAAATCCCTGTGCCTGCTCCTCCTGGGAAGTGTCAGAGCCTAACTGAGTGTGGTGGATTGTGCTAAAAGTTGTTGCTTTGCAACACTGAGCTGAAGACCGCTGAGGTAGCAGTGGAAAAACACTCCCTCCATCCTCCACTGCCCAATGCCAGAATATCAAATGCAATGCTAGGCTAGCCAGAGCTTACAAACACATGGTTCAAAGGGAAAATTCAAATGGATTTGAGTCATGGGAGTATGAAAAAAAAAAGATTCTCAAAAAACAAATAGAACATATCAGTCATGTTGTAACTTAGAAAGCCAAAATTTCCTCCCAAAGCCAGCAGTGAAACAGTTTCCAAGATTCCAGGCCGCATCTCTGTCTGGAGCTAATATAGACATTTTTTTAATCCAAGTTTCAAGCCCAGTAAAATCTATGTCTGACAGCAAGAACCCCTCCTGGCCAGCCAGCCAAAGAAATCACACCACTGCTCCCCAACCCACCTTTTCCCCACAGGGGATACCGTAGCCCATACAGCCCTCCAGCATCACCATGCCCATCATGGGGCACCATGCACATTTCCCACAGAGCAAGACCCTTTTCCATCCACTTTTTCCAGCGGGCAATATTAGCCCTGTGCTTTTCCCAGCAGAGAGCTGAAGCAGGTTGGGAGCTCGTGGTGGGAGGACAGGTGCAGTCCTAACCCACATCTTCCCAATGAGCACTTCCATCCATTCCCTGCCCTTCTCTGGCCCTGTGCATCCCATGGTATTTTCTGCATGTTGGCCTCAGCTAGAGCTGCAACAGGACCTCTCCCCAAGCAGCCTCTCTGCCCACGTCTCCCATACATCTCAGAGAAATGGCAGTTTTGGAGTGGTTTTGCCCTCCAGTTGAGGAGGTTTCAGAGCCTGGGTCACTCCATCTCCAGGGCCTGATTCCTAACCACATATATCTCCTAAAACAGTCTGGGCGTACTGCACCTCCACTTTCTTTTCCTGGCTGTGTCATCAAAGAAAATGGTCAGAATTGCTTTTCTGGTGGAGCCAGCCCCGAATGGGGGTGAATTAGAGCATGACTAAACAACCAAGCCGTTTGGGAGCTATAGGTGGAAGAAAACCTACTTTCTAGGTACTCAGACGAGACTTGCTTTAAATACGCCAAGAAAACATGACACCAACACTGGAGTGATGGCAAGAGAGTTGTAGGTAGGGCTGGTTAAAATAATCTTCCCTGAGAGGTACACACCAGTCTCCACCATCACTCCCAAATCATGTATGTCAGACCGAGCACGTGGCTTGTAGCTAGATAAAATTCTGTGATGAATCCCACCACAGGCACCAGACCCATTTTAATCCAGTTGTCTCCAAATCAGACAAAAAATGTGCTTCCTTAAAGAAACAGCAGTAAAAAACAAAACACCTCCCCCCAATTCCCTGTGTGTAAACATCAACAAAAACTAATATATTTTGCAAAAGTAAAACCAGAATAAATGCTTTGCCTCCAACCCATAAGGAACATATTATTATCACATTGTCTTCAGTGATTATTCAAGCAATGCATTTAAATGTTCAGGGAGAAGAATGTTTGCTAAAATATTGTTATGTAACACAGGGAAAATGACTAATTCTGCCCTTGATATTTTTGTATTTTACTCCAAGTAAGAGCCACTAGATCTTATTCTCTGGTCAGAGCAGCAGCACGCCTGAATTCTGACCTGATTCCCCCAGTGGCTTTTACAGTGGGCCGATCCTGTCCCCTGAAGCTGAGTTACTCCAGACATACTTAGCATAACTGGCTTCTGAATCAGTCCTTTAGGAGTACGCATTTCCAGAGACAGGTGGAATAAACAGCACACATTTCTCTATGCTCCCTGCTGACGGAGGTCAGAGATCATTTACTTCCAGCTCCTCATGACTTGTGCAGAGTCTGGAGCCTTACTCATATGTCAAGCGGGGCCAACTCCATTGAGCAGTCATAAGCATAGTTTAGCAACTGCTGATACACAGAGTGGGTTTGCTGCATGAATTCCTCTCCTCTCCTGATAGCAGAAGCAGAAATTATTGAAGATCTGTCCTGTGGGTATCCTTATTTCCAGTTCATTTGTATCAAGAGTATACATGAAAGACAAACAGACCTGTCTGTTCCTACAGACACCTACTAGAAGCCACCATTTTCCTACCCTAGTGAGGAAAAAAAAACTAAGAAAACTTGGGATTTAGAAACTTTCAGTAGCTTTTTTTAAGCTGTGACCCAATCCAACCTGTATCAGAGTGAAACCTATCCTGCATACACAGAACAAAAGTGACACTGACCCTGAACAGCATTCTCAGAAGAGCTGTAGCTAGGGCTAGTAAAAAAAATATTTTGTTTAAAGCTTCAGAAATGCCTGACTTCCCTCCTAAATGGAAATTTCCATGTGAAACATCTGATCCTGACACACTTTTGAGTAGCTGCTTTTGAATAGTGGGGAGAAAAGAAAAAATCTGTTCTTGGAGCTTTCTTTCAAAGCTTTTAGATTCCATGCTTCAAAACATGTGATTAAGATTTTCCAGTTTGGTGATAAGTGAGATGAAATCAGGACTTCCCAATCATCTTCAGCTGAAATGTTGTTCTTGTACAACTCTGAGTACATGTTCCTAAGTCACTGGAGAGACAGTCACGGGTTTTAGCCCTCACGGGGCTGTGTTGCCCCACCAGGTGATGTATTGTGGCTCGGGTATCTGCAGTCCTCATCAGGTTGGGATTATGTTTTTACTCTTCCTATAATCTTCAAGGAGGAGTATATTAATATGGATGATGAGATGGGCTGGACAAGTCTAGGTCTGACTTAGCTTGGAGTTAATAGGGAGGAGAGTTACTGAAATCAAACGTTTGGGATTTATTCATATATTCCCAGAATTCAGCCTCTTGGGGTCAACCCTGTAACAATCTCCCTCCTTTCCTAAGGGCTTCCTTGGATTGCAGTTCATAGGTACTCATGAAGCTCTGTCACTGTATTAACCTGTACCAGTGAGATTTACCCAATATGCCACAGGGGCCCTAATCATCACCCACTGAACACCTGCTACAGCACTTCTGCTATTTTTAATTAACAACAGCCAAAGTAAAATTACCAGCTCAGCCCTCAGTGAGTCTGACTGGAATCTATGCTCCCCCAGAAACAGTGAGGTCTGCTGCAAGCCAAGGAAAATGCCTGAACCTGCTAAGGGATAGCGAGGCAGAAAGCCCCAAACCATACCAGAAAGTTTTAGAAGGCAAACAAGGCTCTTCCTCCAGCTAAAGCACTGGGGCTTATTTTGCAATTAGAAAGACAAGATAAAGGGACAAATGAATTTCCTGCTGTGATGGGGCATTTGCAGCAGAGTTCCTATAACTACATCTCGTTCCTAGCGGTACCAATCTACACAGTGCTGGGTTATTATGTAGTCTCTTGGACTGCTTGGAGGTAATAAGCATTCACCAAAAATGGACTGCTATTAGCCACTGGCAAAAGCTGATTATAATAGTGCCAGCACTGGAATCTGTTTTCCACCCATTTACAAGAGGAGTAAAATAACAGAAGGGGAAAAAAAAAAAAATAAAATATCACATTTGCCAGTGTTTGGAGCGTAGTGTGCTCTACATACAATTATCGAGAGAATGACAGGAAATTGACCCATTTACTCAGAAAAGTTCCTATCGTGTTCTGCACTATTTCATTTCATGCCCATTTGAGAACAAGTCATTTCTCTTCAGGGCAGAAGATAAATTGTCAGCTCGTACACACATCTCTTTTCATTGCCAGGCACAAAAATATCACAAAGAAATATTTTCCTGCCCTCTGCTTAATTTTCTTCTTCTTCATCTTCTCTAATAAATGGTGCTAACTATAAAAACCAACGGACTGTAAATAAACTCAATTCTATTCCTACCTTACCTTATGATTGATTTTTGGACATAAAGTATTCCACCCACAAGGTCTCTTGTCTGATTCAACAGCTCTCCTCAGTACCAGAGAAAAATCAGATAACAACCTTGGTGGAATAGCTTTATGTAAAAATAGAAGCATTTGGCAATGACAGTTTTCTTAGTGGCACATTATAATATGTGCTACAGCACATCACAGCCCAGCGGACAGGATCTGCATCAGTACCAAGAGAGTGTGTCCTGTGGTGGAAGTCTTCTGTGCAGGACCTTTGCTCTGTGATTAGGCAGAGTTACTGCCAGCATTGCCACTACAGGAAAAAGTAGCATGAAGTGGTGCTTAGGTTATGGGAGATCTGCGTGGTATGGGGTGCAGGAAAGTCCAGTGATCTTCCCAGCTCTGCCCTTAGACTTAACCTGTCTTTGACCCAACCACTTCTCCTCTCTGAGGATGTTTGACAGAGGCAAAAGCAGCAACTGGATCACCATAACAGATAGAAAATTCACACAAGGAGCCAGAGACCTGAAGACAGCAAGGTCCAGGGGGAGAGGCAGCACACGTGGGTAAGAAAAAGGGACATCATAGAAGTATCTCTATCCATCCTGAGCTTAGATGCCTAGAGAACCAAGCTTGCTGTCTCTGCTGCTTTCAAGCAAGAATGCTCAGTCCTGGTCAATATCAAGGACCTCGGTGAACACAGAATTAAATGGAATCCCTGATGGAAGTGCCAGTAGTCCAGGTCTGCAAGCAGAATGCAGGTGTCTTCCACACTGTATGACTGGAGAACTGCTAATGTAAGGAAGAGCTTCGGGCACAGAAGAGCCAGCATGGCAGTAATTTTGTACTCTCCAGCTCCACCCATATCCTTCAAACACCATTCCAGTCCTTTGCTGTTTTTTCCAGTTTCCTGAGGTTTAAGTTTGAGCAGCCCAGGAAACCCTGTGTTCACATGACCTTTCCTGCATCTGGCATGCTGGCCAGCACACCTCAGCTCATCCTCTTCTTTTGTATGTCTGTACTGCATACAGTGCTGAACACACTGTGCATTTGCTCTAGGACTTGGTATTCAATCTGATCACTTGCCACAGTTCTTTCACCTGGATATTAGCTTCCCTGTGCTCTTCCATCCTGGACCATCATTGCCAGGAATGAAAGTTACCAACCATTTGGAGCAGGAAATGAGATGTGGAAGGGAGCCCAGAGTCACCACCAGCATCAATAGTTGCAGCACTTCAATCCTAGACTGAGCACAACAAAACTCACATTTTGCACACAAACCAGTCATGGGAAACATTACTCTGATCACAGTTTTAACTATGATGGAGCTACGCAGAATATGAGCTTCTCAAGTGTCTTGTGAAGGAAAGAAGAGACTTTCTTCACAAACAAGCAAAATGTTCAAGGTTCTGCTAATTTACACCCAGACTACTCCCCCCTCCCACAAAAAAAACCCAAAACAAAACACCAAAACCAACCATTGCCCAGTTAGGAGAAGGGAATAGCAGACTAACAAAAGGAGGAGTTTCCAGGTTAAAAATCATTTGGAAATCACAACCAAAACCAAATTGTTGGAGACTGCTGTTTGTCCAAGTGAAAAGCTGTTTGCTGCTGCTCAGTACAGAGCACAGCTGCCTCTGAAACCCAGAGCGTGCACATGCCTACAGGGAACGTGAGAAAGAGGGAGAGGGAAAGAAAACAGCTCTCTGCTGCTCAGTGAGAGGGTTTTGTTCCTCTCTGGCTGACAGCACAGACCTTTGGACATGTGTGACAGAACAGCAGAGAGTGTTACCTGCTTGGGAACAGGACTGCTGTTGCCCCTGTGAAAGCAGCCGGATTCACTCAATTCCCCAGAAAAACAGTGAAAGCATTAAGAGACACTTTTACCTTCCTGTCTTCATCAGCCGAGGAAAGAATTTCCTGTGGCTAATTACGCATTTTAGCACCAAGATAGTGACTGTCCTCTAACTGCAAACATCTGCCTCTAGCCTGGGGTACAGCCCAGCTCTGCACAGGACCCTGGGCACTGGCATTGGGCAGTTGCAGGACAGGATGGTGGTCCCTCACCTCCTGCCCCGTGATGCAGATGCAGTTATGGGAATGTGAACCTTGCTGAAATGGAATCCAGCACCAGAGGTGCCAGCTGCTGACTCCTGATATGTGCCAGCCCCATCCAGTCCTCCTCCCAGCCACTCTCCTTGCCTGCTCAAAGCCCACACAGGAAGCCTTTGGGTCTGCTAGCTACTAGGAGGAGCTGAATTCTTCCCTTAAGGTCCAACTCAAAGTCCACCAAGCCACATATCTGTGGCAATTTTTCCACTGATGGGATATGGCTCTAGCTTTTATCAGGTAATTGCTTGCTGCTTATACACAAGCAGGCTTATTGGGCTCACTCTTGGTCACTTGGGAGACAACCAAATTCTTCCTAGCATTGAAAAAAAGAAAACAGGGCTCTTCAAATGCATGCCCTATTGCCTCCTCTTGCTTCCTATTCATTTATTTATAACTGTTGAAGCATGAACTAAACCTTGACTGTTGCCACAGCCCCAAAGTTGATTTCCATACAGGGGTGAGAGTGGGCATGTGACCCATCCACTACCCACGCAGGAGCAAACTCTCTTGCCCATAAAGAAATCTGCTTCCCAACTCCCTGCCTCACTTCATACAAGGATGCTCCTCTTCTCCCTACACAAAAAAAAGGGAAGAAAGGAAACAAATATTTTTCTCCTCCAACACATACATGCATACACAAATATTTTGGAAAAATTGAAGAATCTGTAGATGGAGGGGTTAGTGCCAAATTTTAAAAATTATTAAACATTATGTACAAAGAAAACATAATGAGCTCCTACGGGATGCAGAAAAAATTACCCATGAATGAGGGGAAAATGGATAACCACTCCTGGGTTTGCCACTGGTGAATTATTTAATAATCACTCTCCAGCAGATGGAATATATTTATCCACCCCATTGGAGCACATTTTGCAATTTATTTACACTGCATTAAAATATGGTTATTTATTTAAAAAACAAACAAGGTATTCACAAGGGAAAAAGGAAATAAACAAGCTAAAGGAGGGGGGGAACTATCTTTTTAGGTTTTCAGTTAATTTTAGGGAATTTCCACAAAAATTCACATGAATCCTCCTTACCTATCTTCAACTTTAAAAACCAGAAATTGAAAGCTCTGTTAATGTAGGCAGTCTAGACTCCTCACACAATGAAGAGGGTCACTTTATGAGATGGGGTCTATGCCTCTTTCACTTTCATTAACCACATTGTCTCAGGTACCATAAATCTGCTTCAGCTCCCAGTAATATCAAAGAAAACATTCAAATAAAGATCAGTGGGAGCAGGCCCATACCTTAAGGCTAATTGGATTTACAGGATCAGGTCCCTTGTCTAATCTAGAGTGACTCTACACCCGTGGCCTGGTCTACGAAACAGCACTTAGCCCTGCCATTTAATTAGCTCCTTATTTTAAAATGCAAAGGGTGCCATTTAGCAAAAATTGAAAATGAAAAAGGTATCATTTAGTACACCATGTAAGTGCATGAGTATACTGCCTGCTCCCAAAATTAAAATAGCATTTGTGAGCAAAAGGCTCTGCCCACTCAACAGCAAAGTGTGCTACTGATAACTGCAGGGTGGTTAGGATGAACCAGAAGGAAACTCCACAAGAGGAAGGAGTACCTTTCCCAGGCAAACACCAAGTAATTTCAGACTGAATTCAGGCTTCCAGATTCTTTCTACACAAGTCTGTGTGTACGTACAGGTACACACTGGCCATGGCAGGGTACACAGAAACTCTATTACCCAATTGGGCACAGATGCTTTTAGAAGCTCTCCCATCTGGGAGAGGAGAGGCCAAGAGACAGATCCCATAGTGTAACACAAGTTTTTATACTTTGCCCATACAAAACAAAAAGACAACCCTCAGCGTAAAACTACTCTCCCTCCACCGAAGACAAGACTAGTCACTGCTGGTGAAGCCTCTTCAAAGTTAAGTTTTCAATAATCCACTGTGATTTTCTTTAAGATCAGTGAAGTTTATTTACAGATCTCAAACGTGGAAGAGTTCCACGGCAAAACCACCACTGACGGCTATTGGAGAGGCAAGACTTTGGACCTAACACTTTCAGAAGTGACCTAGTACTAAGAGTTTAAGTCTCATAGCCAAGAGTGGGTTAGCAAACCAAAAAGCAGCAAGTTCCTCAAGTCATTTATGTGCTCTTGAAAGTGCTTCTGTTTCTCCAGGGCCTGAAGATAATTGCTCTCTCATACTTCGTTCCCTCTCCCCAGACCAAGAAAATTTGCAACTAATATGGATCAAAATACACATTTTGTAAAAGATGCCACCTTACAAAGTAGAGGTATTGATCGACTTAAATCCAACTGCAGGTGTGGATGTCAGTGCTTTACCAGCTAGCTAGTTCAGTAAAAGGGCTGCTCTATAAATAAACTGGTATAGCGAATGCTATACATCTTTAAAGTTAATATGAACTACTAGAATACTGTTTCAGAACTGAGAGTTCGGACTAAGGAGAGCAAATCAATGTGTCCTCCTTGCTAGGAAAGGCTCAAACATAAGCAAGTCCTCTTGTGAACTGGGAATGCTGCACTTTTCAACAAGAAAGCTAAACTGACCTCCAAAGTCTCAACATCCTGGGAACAGTAAAAGCAAGTTCACTGCATATTATTTCTGGAAAGACAGATATCAGATTCTAAAAATTGCTTCCAGCACAACAGTCTAACACATGATTACAGACACGAGTACAGATGTGCATTTCTCTGCTGGGATGCAGACATTGCAGGCAAGGGAGCAAAATGCTCCCCTGCCTCCTCCGAGAATGCAAAATGGAAGTGTCAGACGCCTCACGTGGAGTTAAGCACTCATTTATTTTAAAGACAGAAAGGATTAAATACATCTACATAAAGGAAAGAAAAAGTGTTTAAACAACAATAAAAAAAGATTTAGTGGTATTAATAAAGAACTCCCTTAAACCAGCATGTCACCATTAAAGTAATTAATAGGGCATGCAAGACACTTCAGCAGAAAATGAGCAGTGCTCACATTAGAGCCTTTTAAGTTTTCACATGACCTCAAGACAGACTATGGCATTTCTGTGCAAAAGTACCCTCTAAAACAGAGATGGGGCATTCAAGTCTATAAAAAAGTGATTTTAAAATTCAGCCGATATGATCTAAGTCTAAAATGCAAAGGTTAAGGGAATATTCGAAGGGCAATAATTCTATCTGATTAAACTTTTATCCAAAGCAACAATAAAATGTTCAAAATGAATTAAGAATTTTATTAACAGATGCAGAAGCTCTATAAAAGAGTTTGAAATCTAAGTAGCAGAGAGGAAAGGTTTTATTATTTTTTTTTTTTGGTCTGGATGGAGGTGATATTGCTATAAAACTTTAATCTTATTGCCATGCCACAGTGAAAGTAAACCTGTCAGAAGTAATAGAGCAAATCAGGACTCCTTTCTCCTCCTTCTGTGTGTTGCAAGGCCCTCTTTCCAGCATATAAGTAAGAAAATGTACAGTCTATGTATGGCATTGATACTATAGGTGACAGACATGTGTAGACAGGTTACGTGCTGGTGATTCACCTGGACTTCTGCTGTTTGCAGTAGTCCCAAGGTGGTAAGTACAGGCAAATTATATGGACCATTCCAAATGAGTACTGAGCAAAAATTCGTGCTACACCACCAGGGACTCTTCAGAACATTTCAGCCTTTCCAAAATGGAATTAACTATTTCAGGACTGTTTTGATATTTTAGTTGTTTATTAGTACCTTTATGTAACAGGAGGATCACACCAATTTCTGAGCCCTTGAACAAATGCTTTTTACTACCTTAGACTGATTAAGTTTAAGCAAGCCATAAATCTGTGGAAAAGCATAAAATACAAGACTTTTGTGAAAATTATTACTGAAAGTAGGGCACATATAACGTAGAACAGAGCTCAGCTCCATCAGGGCAGTTTAGGTTCAGTAGCACTTGCCAGCCATGACTTAGGCCATCAGTAATTTTTCCTTCTGCCTTCCTGCCACTAAATTCTGGCAACTTGGTTACCTCGGTGATGGCTGCAGTGTCTGTGGCAGATGCACTGCAAGACATCTTGCAAAATGGTTTGGCTTTTCTAGGAGCTCTCGAGCCTTTTGCACGTTGGCAGGAATGCTGCAGTGGCCACTGTGCCATGGTGGCTATTCCACCACCCTCTGACCCACCAGCAGCAAGCACAATCTGTCCCCCAACCTGCCCCTGTCCCACACTGCATCCTCCGTGCAAGGACTCAGGACTCAATCTCTCTTGCTCCCTGCAAAGCCCCATCATGTGCTACAGTTGCCCCTACCTGCTGCTGAAAAACAAGTCAGAAGGCAGCTTCAGGGATGCCCATACCCTTCTTTCGTCCTACACTACCCATGAGAAAAGCACAGCTCCTAAGAGGAGCAACGGACTGTGAATTGCCAGGGAGACTGGGATGTCAAACAAATATTTTTCTTTTCACAACAGAATATAAATATTTGGCTGCATATTTAATTTAAAATGTCTAAAAGTTACCCAAATAGAGTGGAGAACATTGCTGTGATGTTCGCTTGCTTCCTAAAATATGACCAGTCACAGATGGCTTGCTGTAGGAAATATTAAATAAATTTATAAAAGTGTTGTCTGGCTTTAACACAGATTGCATTTACACAGATACCTCTGTTGGTGGAACGCCAAGATGGTGTATTGGTTCAAGCATGTTCTTAAACAAAAAAATACATTGTCAGGAGCTAATGGAATATTCATACTTAAAATCTCAATCCCTGATAACATCTGAAAGTTAATTTACATTTCAACACCGTTGTTTTTTTTTCCCCTCTTGCTATATTTCCCTTCACAAGCAAGGGAAATATGGATCCAGGTTTGGCCAGTAGCAACTTTTAGGTTTTGGGCACCATCAGCATTATTTATTTAGATTTTCAAAGTAGTTTGAAAAAACACCTACATAAAGAGCATTAGGTAACACGAGAAGAAGGCCACTTAGTGTTAGAGTGTCAAACAGCAAGGATGCAAATACAATGAGCCACAGCACTAAGCTATCACATTAGCAGATTAACTTCAGCAAGACAATAAAAAAAGCAAACAATGCAAAGATCTTTTCCAATCGCCAGTGTCTGCAGAAGCACATTCCTACTGTGCCTGTAGAAGTCTATTGAATCTCTGCCTTATACCTGAAACCAAAGATGTTACAAGGGTTCTTGGTTTGTTTTCTTTCCCCCAAGAAGCTCCATTTTTGACAACAACAAAAGCCCTTGGTATGTAGCATAAAGACTGCCACCAGTTCCGATTCCCTGCCCTTCCTGCACTGCCTCAGAGAGCTGGGTGGTAAGTTTGCTTTGAGAGTTACAGCATCAGGTTGCTGTGAAAAATCCACGTCATGCTTCTAAAGCAGAGGCAACACTGCACATATCTCCTAACTTGTTTTAAACCATCTGGATGCCCCACCAGCTCCACGCTCGTCGATGCATATGGTGCCATTGCTGCCTCGAATTGTCAGATGGTCCTCACAGGGATGCATGCAGGCACAGGGACCTCAGGTCTTGCTGACCGCATCAGCTCATGTACTCTCTGCTCCTGTGAAAGCCACTACCTACCAGTGCACAATAATCTCTTGTCCTCAATAAATGCTACAGCGCCAGAGTTAAACTATAATCTGGTCTTCCTTCTGCCCAAAATACTCCAGTGGTTGATTTACCTCTATTGTCAATATTGCACTTGGCCCACAGCTTTGTAATCAATGCAGCTGAGAAAAAAACACATACTTGCAAATTTGCTTTGACCCTCCATGAGCACCAAACACTCACCATACTTTTAGAATCAATAAACTTTTCTCCTGTCATCATTTGTGCTTGTTCTGCTTTCCCTAAACGGGCATGATTTTGTTTTTTCTAACCAGAAATCTGCCAGCCCCACTGGGGTTTGTGTGCACGCGATGGCAAGTTAAACAGTTTCTTCCACTGCAAACAAACACTGCACGCAGGCAAACTGATGTCCTGGAGTGAAGAAACAGAGGCAGGACGCTAGAGGGAGGATCGACCCACAGACAGAGCTTTTGCCACAGCAAATTCCTTGGAGTGTGGCTTCACCAAGGAGACAGCTGAAGTGGCAGGCTGCGAAAGCCTGCTCGCTTCCCTGGCACTCAGGCTTGCAAATCACTGTCTGGACCAAAGCAAGAGGGCATCAGGAACCAGACAGCGAGCGAGACGAGACTTTCTGTTCTCCCCAAGGCTGCTAAGGGGAAATCATACCTGCTAAATCCAAACACCCTCCACTCACAGGACAGATTCAGCTCTGTTATTGACAGGTTATCATAACCTGGCTGCAAGGCCTGTGCTTTACCAGCAGCTCTGCTAGCATAGGTTCAGCAGCATAAAATAACCAAGAGAGTTTGCTAAAAGCATTAACCCTGTATTTACTTCAGTGAGTTCTGATTATCTCTGGACACTGTGCGGCATTTCGGCATCACTGCACTAGGAAGGACAGAGCAAACTCAATAATACACAGATCTGATGGAAACACACCCCTAAATTACAGGCCCTATTTCAAATAAATCACAGCTCTTCCAAAACACTTGTCTTCAGCACTCTGAATTGACAAATAATTATGTGGGGTTACAAGCAGGCAGTCAGACTTCATGGAAGGGAACAGTGTCATGGTGCCTCCCACAACCCTGGGTTTTCCAAGAGCCCTCACTCAGAGGCTGCTTGTTAATATTCACACCCAGTCTCTAAACAGCAGTGGTTTGAGGAGGGGAAGAAAGGTGGCTCCTTCACCCAAAGACCTTCGCAGGCTGCAACTAGGCAGAACACTGGGACATGGAAGACCTGAGCTGCAAACTCTAGGCCATGTTTGTGGTCCTGGATAGGTCACTCCAGCTCAGAAATGAATGAAGCAGGGCTAGAAATAACCCCATGGTCCGTCCTTGTCCAGAAAAGGCTCAGATAGGTCTTGTTTTTTACAGATGGTTGACCCACCTGTCCTTGACGGCATCCGGCAATGGAGATTCATGCTGAAAACAAACTGCGTTTTATCCTCTTGGGCTCAGTTCTCTACCTGCAACATGGAGTCAATGACACTGCCTTGCCTTCCCTTCCCCTTTGCTGCAGTTTACCAGGAAGGTTTTTAGAGGCAGAGGTTATCACCTGTCATTCACTGACACACCAGTGAGAGTTTGTTACAGTAAGATCTCTAGATGTTACTCAGGTAGCAAAGAGTGAAAGCAGCGAATAGCTTGCCGAGATGTCAGTGAAGTACAACTGAAAGAAAAGCAGAAATGAATGCTACAAACACCAGACGTGGCTTGGCATCCAACACTCATCTACACTTGACCACAATGAGGAAGATTTTCCTACTATTTGTAATTTTTGAAAGATGCTGGTACATAGACATTTTTTCCTTATAAGCTGTTTCTGCTAGCTTTCAAAGGCAAACAAGGGTTGAGCTACCTTCTAAAGGGCAATCTCAACACACAGCTTGAAGTCATTGCTAAATGACTTCACCATCCCCTCTACTGTAGTATGATCCATAAGCAGATGTATAGCCAGAAGCCATAGAATCCCACTGGTCCTGCAGCAAGGGAGACTATTGTCTTCCTGGGAATATTCCGTTGGTCAGTGGAATCGACCTTGTGAGTCAAGAAATTCACTGAATGGCAGCATCTGGTCTTTCACAATATCATCTTATTTCAGTTACACTAAAAACCCTCTCCACAAAGTTTCCCATGGTACGGTTTTTCTAGATTACACATGTCAAATCAAGGTTTAGTTAATATAATCAAATACGAAAAATACCTCTAATTATAAAAGCACGAGGCACAGACAAGAAGACAATTCAAGTTGTTATGGCTGCCAACACACACAGGAGAAGAGATCTGGATTCTACCAAGCCATCACAAAAGTCTCAAGCAAGTCCAGGTGTGGAGAAGGATTCTTCATCTAATAAGGTCACATTCTTAAAGACAGACCATGGTAAATGATCCATGCACCCTTACGAAAACTTTGACCTACCAAGACATCGCTGAACTAGCTGATCAGCACTTCATGACCAGTCTTCCAACACAGATGTATCTAGTAAGATGCTGTCCAACACTATGGCGACTTCAAAAAATCTCCCCTTCATAACACTGGTATCACTGGTATCATCAAGTTGCTTCACCTCCACGATCCATAGCTGGTCTTCCTCTAAAGCAACACTCTGCTCAGCTCTCTGGAAAGCCAATTATGCCAAGGTGTGGCCTGATGCTCTTCCTATCTACTTCAGTGTCAATAAGCTGCATTCACAACAGTGAAGAACATGAAGGCAAACAGCAACTGTAGGTTGAAAACAGGGTGCACTGCACCTTTAATCCCATCAAGAGATTGGGACCAGTTAGCCTAGCACATCCTGCTGCACTGAGGAAAGAATTTAAGCCTCTTCAAGCTGCATTCACCAGACAAGTGTGTGGTCTCACGTGCTCATGTCTTCTAAGAGCACTAGGAATTTTTCCTCTTAGTCTTGGTTTGTAGACTTCTTGTCCTGTCCTTGCTGGACAGTGAGATGAATTGGTCCTGTCCTCTTTGATGTGATCCTCTGAGTCTCCACAGAGGAGTTGCTATACAGCATACCTCATCATCTCATGGTATGCTTTCTCCCCTTTCTTTATAATTTCAGTTTAGAAAGGAAGTTATTGACCTCTGCCCCCTCACAAAGGAATCTTTTCCTCCTGCCTAGTGAAAAAATATGAGGCATGACCCAATCCCTATAACAGCTGGTAGGCCACTGAAAAAATAGACACAGGCTTCAGGGTCAGCCAAGTTCAGCATCCATCCCAGTTTTGACAGAAGCTGCTTCATTGACATATTCTCTCTCACACACACACGTTTTCGCACCTCCTAGACTTGGACCCCTGAAAGCTCCAGGTGCAGCTTATGCAATAGCACCCCATCCTCTATTTTATGCCGATTGCAAAAGATCATTTACCACTTAAAAAGTATCAGCGCAGAGCTTATGGCCACCAATCCTCCCCCAGCTTCCATCTGTATTTTTTATATCAACTGTTGCTGGGTGGTATTAATAGAAAGAGCTGTTACACTCTTAAGGGATTTATTCATCTTTCAGTTTGACAAATGCTGATCAGTTTACCAGGAACGACAGTCTTCCCTTGCTGTGATTTTTTTCAAAAGAAATTACCAATTGGGCCTAGACTAGTAAAGTTATCAAAGCTAATATTCAATAAGATGAAAACGTGCCTGTAAGCAAACCAATACTCTGGACCTGTTTTGTGTCTGCTGTGCTCATGAACCTCTTCCACTGAGGGTAAGAAATATCCAGGGTAGGAGCCTGCTGCTGCCTGGTGCAGCTGAGCTGCATCTCTTTCTGCTACAGCAGCAGAGACTTAATGCTTTTATATCCACAGGTCACAGGTTCAGCTCCCTGCTGCTGATGACTCACACAGGAGCACCGAACTAAAACTAGCAACACCAGCTTTTTTCTAGGAGAAGATTGAAGAAGAACATTGATCTCAATGAAATATTTCGAGGGCAGAAAAATTCCACCACGTAAAGACTGCGTGACTTCTCTTTAGTTTATTTTATATTTTTGTTCCAGTTGTCATTTTGAATTCAAACTCTTTGGAAAGCAGGCATAATAGTCTTAATGATCCCATTGAGCAGTTTAAATTCAAATTGTGGAGCACTCGCAATACCATGCTGGCAGCACTTTCCATAAATTACTCTCAAATTCAATACGTTGCTTGACAAAAACAAGAATAAAGGGCTTTTTACTTTAAAAAGAAGAAAACTTGTATCATAAAAAAAATCTTTAAATTATAGTTTCTCTTTTCTGGTCCAATTTAAATTGTTACATGGTTGCTAAATTAGTGCTGTAATCTCTGCTTACAAATTGCAGAATTATTTTTAAAAATAGATGCAATTTTACTGCAGGAATCAACCTTACACTTTAAACCATATGTGCTGGAGGTAGCTGACTTGCACAGCTTTCAAACAATCACACTCACGTGTGCACATGGGGCAAGGTTTACAATACCAGTTCCACTGAAGCTGATACCAGTTTTACCAGAGATTCCAATAAGCACAAATTGAGTTAACACCGACATTTCAGAACGATGAGTAAATTTCAACTTTTCCAGGATGCTCCATGGAAACCATTTCCTAAAGCATCAGCATTTCTCTTGTGTTCAGGTCTGAACTATCTTCTCCTATTGAACTACAGTCTCTGATAGGCCAGAAAGTTAGAAGCTAGTAAGAAAGAGAAACCTTGAAGATATGGGGTTTTTTTGCTCACAAAACAAATAATCGGGGAAGAAAAGTAGAACACTATGATCCTGAATTTAAAGCTGGGGAACAGCAGTGATCAGAGCACAGTTCTTCCCCCTTCAAGCACTTCCACAGCTTTGATATTATGGAAAGATGAATCTCTGCAAAATCCTTGCAAGTGATCTTTGGGGTAGGGTTTAAGATCACGTCCTCAAAATCTTGCAGATCACAGCAGAAATAGGAAACCTCGACCCCCGGGTCTCCATAGAGCACTGCAGAGCTTACCCACCACCTTCCCCCACTCTAGGTAGGCAGACAGACATAAGACACAGCTTCTTTCCTTTCCTTCCATTGCTCACCACTTCTAGACCACACTTATCTGAACTCTTTCATACAACCCTGGCTATTTCTGCTTTTCTTGATCAGTTATTTCTGCTTTCTCGTCCCCTTCCCCATTGCACCATGGCCCTTCCCTCAGGGCCCAGCGGTGCATCAGATTGACTTGGACATGACAAAAAAACCCTCAGCAGCCAGCAGTATCTGCAAGATCTTGCTGCTTTCTGCGCTAACAGCAGGTGCTCACCACCTCTCAGCCCTCAGCCTCAGAAAGTTTATCTCCAACAGCCAACCACCGGACTGCCAGAAAAGGGGATAAAGAATGGAGGAAAATTTCCACATCCCAGACAAAGTCATCAGGACATCAAAGAAGATCCCATTCACAAAACAGCAGTATCACTCTTGCCAGACCGGTGTGTCTGGTTAACCTTGTGTTCAGTCCTTATAATACAGTATTTGGAAAGCAGACAGCTGGCACAGCTCTAACATCTTGCTCTTCGATCTTTTATAACAATGGTTCCACTAATATTACTCTTAACCTTTTCTCTTCACTCAGCCCAGTGGTAAAGTCTCTTCAACTACTTAGAGGAAGCAAACCAAATGTTTTTTTGTCAGTAATATGCCCTGTAAGGGAGGGGGAAAGTATACTGATAACATACTGCAGACACAGCATTCATCATGTGTACAGCACTACACTGGTTACACTGGAAACCCTGTCGTGATACTTCAGATGTTACTTGACTGTCGTAATGCCTAGGAGACATCTGTCTCCTATTAACACTTTATTTTTTACAGTTGCTTTTATTTCAGCAGAAGTGTCTTAATGGAGAAGACTGGTACTCTTTTAGAAATAACATTAATAATGAAAGAAACCTTGGATGCAGAGCAAAACCAGCAAACACATTGGCAACAGAACTCACTGCATTCGTAAGATGTAACAGGAAATGATAGTGACTGGTTTTTGGGTGGGGGAATTTTTGTGTGAAAGAAATTAACTCTGGTACTCAAATGCCCATTACAAAAAGTTAGTTTTTAAAACAGGTGATTGATCTCCTTACATGTTAATTCAGACTTTTGGGGAATTTAATCTTAACTGGGTCACTGATAAATAAAACCAGAAACAAAAACAAAAACCCCAACCCTTCTGCAGGCGATTTAGGCTTGGTATTGACTCACAAGTAATTAAATACAGCTCTTCACAGTAACTTTAATTATGACTTCACTCCACCACAACTAAGAACAGTCACATAATAAACTGAGAAGATTAGCCAATTCTAACTGTTGAAAAACGTGTATTTTTATTTTTGCACATAATATGTTCAGATGACCACAAGTCACACGAGGGAATTATTAAAAAAAAATAAATTCAAAGAATTCATGAATTTATATATCACGACCCAGCAAATGTTATATTTCATTTTCTTTATATAAATGAAGCATCTTGGCCTAATGGCTTGAAAAATAAGTCAAGAGTTTTGGACTTGTGGAAATGCGGATGTGTGCTAGAAATCAGTGTGAATTGAATTAGGCAGACCAGTAAACAAGCTTCATTGAATGACTCAGTTTTATACCAGAATCCTGTTTTCTCAGCTGACCACAGCCATGGATTAGCTGTGCAATCTTGCGCTAATCACACAGGCTCCACCTTTTGTGGGAATTCAGGTCCACAGGAATCTAAGCCTGGGTTCTTCAGTCCCATTGATTTCCTAGGGCTTCAAGGGTGGGAGTTATTTTCTGATAATGGGACTTGGGGAAGCTCCAAAAAAAAAAAAAGGAAAATCAGAGGCTACAATTCAGCAAAATCCTTAAGCACAGGCTAGATTTTAAGCAGGTCATCAACTCTCATTGACTTCAGTATGACCACATCACACGTTTAAAGGCAAACACACTCAGATTGTGCCTCAGCAATTTAAGGGTCCCCAATCCATTTGGGAGAACAACTCACCAGCCTAGCTGAGGCCCTCAGTGCACTTAGGCACTCATCTTCTGACTGAAACCAATGCAGACCTCATTTCATTGAAAAATCAATGAGATGTACGCTCTACAACACAAATTCCTCAGGCTTAAAGCCAATAGCATGGCAGGTGCCTAGATACCTTGTAGATATGGCTTTTGGCACAGCAGAGTCTTGAGCTTTCTGAATGGCTTCAGGACTTAGGCTCCCAACACTCGTTTCTTCCACATTCAAGACCTGAATGTGTGCTTGTTTTTTTTCTTTGCTGCACCAGATTGCCAGATTCCTGCTTTCCATTTCCCACTCACTGTAACATCTGTCAAGCTACACAGACTTAGCCCCATCAGCACTGCCATCCTTTCCCCTGCATATGCAGCAGCAGATGGATCCAGACATGTTTTGGGTTAAGTCCATAACCAGGTTTTTGTGGACTGCATGGATAAACATTTAAAGGCCCTTTCTGGTTATATAAAAGAGCTATTAAACATTTTACTCTTTCCTCTGTACCAAGAGCTGCAAAGCCATATCACTGAATGTACAAAAGCAGATGCAGCCAGGCAATTATCATTCCTTTATCCCTTAAATAAATAGAAGATAAATTTGAAGGAAGATGAGAAGCAGTATCCTTCTCCCTTTCCTTTTTTTATCCTTTTATCTCCTGATGTAGGAAGTTTACTGAACCTTCGCCAACAATTCACTCAGGCTAATGAAGTGTATAAGTAATGGGATTAAATAATCTTAAACCATTACTACAGTGGCTAATGCAGATGTTTCCCCAAACGAAAGCAGATGAGTGGTGAAGAATGCACGCTTGATTTACAAAAGAGAAAAAGAAAGTATCAATCTGCAAGAAGATAAAGTCAGTTCAAGCCTGAAGTCAATGAAATGTTTAATTCCAGTTACCTAAGGTTTCTCCAATAGTATTATGAATGCACCTTCCTAAAGTCTGCAGTGCTTTGCATATGGTCAAAGTTGTCATGAAATGAACCTTAGATTTTTTATGATGCCATTTTAGTATGCAAACAGAAATGGAAACTGTTTAAAAGGTACATATTGCATAAAAAAATCACTTGGTTTTTAAAAGCCAATTAACAAGGCCTATATATGACTGACATTGTACATAAGACAGAATCCTCCCTTTTTATATTCACTATTTCAGCAATAATCCCACTGAAAAGGCTCTGCAGAAACAGAAGGAATAATGGAATATTGGTGGCATTTTCATCAATATGTATTATTGCTTTAATTATTATTGGAATGCCAGAAATGTCAAGAAAAGCATCAATTTTTACTTTCAGAAGTACAAATCCACTTCTGGAAGGGTCTCTGATCCAGCATTTATGAAAAGAACTCCAAATCTGAGGTTTAGAGGAAGATCTATCAATGCTTTAAGAATGATTTGGTGCTTGCTTTATTTTAAATTACAAGGACTATCCCTATATATTGTATGCTACAGTCACAGCAAGGTGATACCTCGGGCACATTAAGCTATGTTTCTTTCATTTGCAGCTGTGAAACTGGTTCCAACTATGGGAGCCTCTTAAAAGGTCCTTGGAGTCCTTTAAAAGGTCCATTGTTCGCTTTAAGAGCTTATTGGAGGCATGAAATGAAATTTTAGGGTAAGTTAAGCTACAAAAGTTCTCCAACCCAAAGACTCTTCCTTGGTTCAGCAAACGGGCTTCCATCAAGCAATGCAAAGGTGTTGGGTTTTTGGAGTTTTAGTGCTATCTTGCATCCCACCTCCTTAATCTTAGTAGGCACCACAGTCTGTAAGCATTTTGGTATCAGGTTTGTCAACACAGGAAGCTTCTGAGATCAACAGTACCTCCTAAAAATCACTGCATAGTCTGCTTCTTACACAGCTGAAGTGATCACAAAAAGCACCTCTTTCCCCTGCTTTGGCGACTTCATTTCAGAGATAGGTTAGACCAGGAAATCAAATTCACCCAGGAAGCCAAAAAGATCAGAGTTCTTCTCAAGACCATGGGAAAACTGGTGCCCATGGTCTTGCCAGGTTTTAACTGTAAGGCAACTGTACAGCAATGAAAGAAATAAATGTTTCCAATGTCTGTGCACCAAGATCAGGGTGCAAACAAGAATGAGTACTTACAATATAGCAGGGTTCACAGTAGGCTTTCTTCTCCACTGCGTAGAAAGGCTGACCTCTCAGCTTGTTGTTGCACATCATGCAGGTGAAACACTCCACATGGAAGACCTGGTCCATGGCTGTGCAGCCGGTGCCTTCCCCAACAACGTTCTCCCCACAGCGGGCACAGCGGCCTGTCAGCAAAGGGAAACGACACGAGTCAAAGCAAGCTCCTGGTCTCAATTGCAGAGAAGGTCCTCCCGCACGCCTGTGCTGCATAGTGGGTAAGGGGGACACAGCAACCCGGTCAACAAAAGAGTAATTTGGGTCACTATTAGCAGAGATCCAGCACTCTGGAAAGCACTCTGGTGCTGGCCCATGTAAAAGGTTTAGAGAAGCTTGAGACTGGCTCCTAACACTACACTGATATCAGTTCTGCTGCTAGCCAGTGATCATGGTAAGGAGCCTAAACCCCAGATGCAAACCATTCAGCTATCCTTTAAACCAGCTATATAGTCATCCTCAGCTCTTCAGTTAGATGGGATAAACCTGTGCCTAAAGCCTTGCCTCCACATGAAAGGATTTTGCGGTAGGATGCCTCGTAAAGCTGCCTGGTGGCAGCACAATTGTTACCATTTAAAGAGTAGTTTTCGCTTGTACAGCTTAAACCAATTCCCTCAATGGAGCCAATTATACTAGCAAAAGGATTTCACTTTTTATGCTTTTGCCAGTATAGCAGTATCAATCCCCATGTTCTTGCTAACGTGCTGATGCTGAGCTAGATGATATTTTAAATAAAAAGGAGTAGCTAAAGACTGAGTGCAATATAATCTCTTACATAGAAAAATGACTTTTTTTTCTGTTTGAAGATTAACACAGATTAAGATATTGTGCCTATTTAAAGCACAGAAACTATTCCTCAAGAACTGACGTGTGGATACTTTACTGTTACTGCACTTCAAGAAAGGTGTATCAGAAGCTGCTAGTACGGACTCCAAGTAAAGACAAGCCCTAAGAGCTCTGACTGTTTCTGAAAAAAGTCCCCAATGCTACACACAAATACATAACACAAAAAAATCTGCACACACGTATACAAAAGGCTTGCTGCCTTGTTCCGATTGTTGTTGAAAATGTTATGTGTCAGATAGAATTAAAGCAAAGACAGCATTTTAGAGAAACAGGAAACAGGGTTTCTTAGATCATGGGAAAGACATTTTCCTAGTGATAATTGTGATGCAGAGATGATGGAAGAGGATGGGTGGAAGGCATACCTTTGCAGTCTTCCTCTGCCATTCATTTGAGTTATAGAAAAGAGAAACATCTCATGCAGGTCTGATGTCCTTACCCAGCAATCGGTGTTGAAAATAATTCACGCACAGAGTCATGGAAGGTATTTAGGACAAGCTCAGCCACCCTGTGCAGGAGACCTCCACTGAAGGCAACAGAGCAGCTATGATCTGGGGCTCTGTCCCACTCAAAACAGTATTCTCCACTTTGAGAATAATTGTGGTGCCCCCAATCTTGAGACCCTGCACTTCTCCTTCAAGACTCTATGGGTGGAGTGGTGTGAACACTGAGGGTGGGAAGGAGGTGAAGGGAAGCAAGAGCTGAGGTGCAAGCAGGAAGGCAGACTGAGTTCAAAACAGAACTACTCATAAAAGTCTATACAAATAATATGTCCCTAATAATAATTAAATAATCCACCCACAATACAATGTTCTTGCATACCATGGTCTGTGTTTATCAGCCTTTTCAAACCAATACTGCAAAACTTCCTAAAAGGACTTGGACATGCCTCGTCATCCCAACAGCAGAGCTGCTGTCCTTGCGCAGTGCAACATCAATGTCCCCATACTCACGACTTCTTCCCTGCCTGTCCTAAACTCCAATAGGCTGCATCCAGGGAATAAAGCATGTAAGCTACTTTTGGATCCCTCAGGATGTGGCAGGATGAGATATATATATATACACACACACATTTGAGATATATTAGGAAAGCTTGGAGAAGAACCCAGATCATTCTGATTTGCTACAATGGCATAACCGTAGTTGGCATTACATAGGACAGACAGTTCCTGACTCAAACAGCTGCTAGTCTGAGCAATGTGGAGAGAGAAGTCACCAGATAAATCCAGACAAGCCTGGATATCCCCCCAAAATGAATTAATAATGTTGTTTTTAAAGTTAACTTTCTTTAGTATTTGCTATTAGCGTTTTCATTGACAGCATTGTGCTTTAATCACTCCACTGTAATGCTTCTTGTGAGAACTTCTTTTTTATGAGCAGAGAAGGAATGCAGGGTTCCCAGCATGGTGGTGAGGCTGCAGAGTGTGGGGGAAGAATGGAAAAAACTATGAGGACTGGGAAGAAGAAAAAAACCAATCCCACTGGAGAGAATCACGGGAGTAGTACTGCTCTGGGAAGGAGGCAGGAGAAACGTACTGTACACACCACAGGAGTTGCATATGTAACAGAGCACTGCTTGGTCCTGTGTGTGAACAAGGCCGGGCGTGCCCCGGGGCCTTCTCCTTCATGTAGCTGGGCTGTAATATGAAGAGATGTCTGGGGAACAGTTAATATCTCTATATATAAAACATGAAATTGAAAGCCATTAGTATATTACTTTACACAGTGTTTTTCCAGAGGGAATATTCCGCTGAAGAATTTATTTTCCCTGGTGTGCCATTCTGTGATCATCCGGTATTATTTTTATGAGGCATTTGGACACAATATAATGTAGTGTCTATGCAAACACTTCTCAGCTTTCTTTGTTAACATCTGAGCAGAACATGTGGAAATCTTTTCTTCCCCTCCTCCTCTTCTCACATTCATAATTTAGCCAGCTCTTGTATACTTCAACATTTATCTTCCTCTTTGACCAAGGCATCTCTCCATTTGCTAGAGAGGATGTCTACATGTAGACCATACTTCTGGCTGTTCTTATGTCAGGAGACCTGGGTCTGTCTC
The DNA here is from genome assembly GCA_013398125.1 of Aegotheles bennettii. Classification (NCBI taxonomy): domain Eukaryota; kingdom Metazoa; phylum Chordata; class Aves; order Caprimulgiformes; family Aegothelidae; genus Aegotheles; species Aegotheles bennettii. The sequence continues at coordinate 902,832 of VZRW01000387.1, forward strand.
CTGTCTCAAATCTATTCTCTTGTAATCTCTGGTAAATCACTCGGTGCCTTTGTATCCCTGTCCTGCCTTTGAGCAAAGGGCATAAAGACATCTTCTCTGCCTCCCAGAGGTGCTGTGAGGCTACATTCCTGCATGGCTCTGAGGCATTCCTCACAGCACAACAGAAATCTTGGCCAACTTTTCCCCCTGAAGTTGGTATTTCCTTAGGCTTTCCTTCCTCTTTCTGTTTTTTTCCACAGAAGATTCCCATTCAGGCAGCAACAGACTTAAACCATCTACATCTAGAAGTCCAGTTTCTGTTATTACGTACACAGACAGAAATGTTCCTGTGAACTGTCACACAGGAAAACTCAAAGAAAGCTTCCTTTTTCGTAATTTTATATGCATGTTGTAACACTGTGGCCTGGAGCAGACGATGTTTTTCATAAGATGTGGCCACTCCAGTGAGAAGCAAAACACAAGCTCTGTGCCTAGCATCACCTCCAACTGATTCACTCACCTGAAGAGTAAAAGCAAGTAAGCCAAAATATTCATATTTGGGAGCTTACAGTTAGGTGGCTGGATCCAAGTAAAGGCACGTGGGTAAATACATGACTGATCTGGATTGCGGGGATGCGGCCTTTAGAGGCTGCACCTTCTTCAGACTTTGGTGCAATCTCTGAACTCATAAGGCTTGTGTAAAACAGGTCAAGTTCCCCAACTCTCGTGCCTTGCTCAAATTTGGTTGAAAATGGCTATTAGTTTCAAGTTATTGGTGAGGGAGGAACTGACAGGCAGGCACATGCACACAGGCGGTGTGATTGCACAAGCCTAATTTCCTTAGAAAACCAGAAAAACCCCACTAAAAACAAGTATCTATAATTATGTCCGATAAAAACAAAACAAAGGTCTGCTTTTCCTGTGTGCCAATTACCAACGGCGAAGGTATTTGTGGTCGGACTCACCACAATTAAGTGCCCACACATGTTCCCCATTTTAATATTTTCACACTGGTTGAAATAACCCAGTCCGTTGTGTGCAGAATACCCATGAGTGCACATAGAACAAGTTGCACTGCTTATTGGGAAAGAAGTAGCAAAGGCAAAGCTTGCAAGACTCAAGAACAAACAGATTGCACAAAAAAAGATTACACAAATATTCTGAGAGAAAAATATCAGGCAGCGTATTACAGTAGACACACACAGAACAACGTGACCCATTTGCTTCCCACAGAGACAAACAGCACTTAAAAGGCAGCTTAAAGACAAAGGACAAAATTAGTACTAAACTGCACAAAGATGAAACTATGTCATTTCAACATTCTTCTTTTGCTCCTTCAGACCTTTTTAGGTCCTTTTTCAAGACAATTTCATCAAAACTAGAAGGTGATATGTTGGCAGCAAGCCTAGGAGACTGGAATCCTCGATTTTGGTATGGAAGAAGTTCATAACCTTGGCCATGACCTTCCTTCAGCCTAGCCTGACTGCCATGTGTTGGTCTTACCTTGGGGGAACATACAAAGGTGCCCACAGAGGCTTCTCTGCTGAAATCTCTGGAAATGCCATCATTACTGAATGCATCATAGGAAAACACTTCAGCAGCTGAAAGGAAACATCAGCTCCTATACTTTACTCCAAAACATCCCCATTTACTGTCTTTTGTTGTACAAAAAGTTTGAGATATTGTGAATCTGGAGGAAGAGGGGGAAGGGAGGAGAGGAGCTCATATTGCATATGATGCCACATTCTAACTTCTTGTTATTTTATTACTATTATTACATGTTTTTTGCTTATACCACCATAGATCCTGGCTGCTCAGATTGTGAAACAGCCCCATTCTGCTGAGTGTTAGACAAACACAAAATACAAAGAAGGGCCTGACTGCAGCAGCTTACAATCTAATTCAAGCAGTAACAACTGGGTATAGATAGGAAATACAAAGAAGCAATCAGAGAAAACTGGTCAGCAAGGAAAATTGTGGTCTCAGCACTCTAAATGTTTTACTATTGACAAGGAGTCTGTAGACAGCCCAGCAAAGGGAAAAAGGTTAAGGCAGAATCTGAAAGAGTGTCCAGAGGGAGTTTGGGGGAAGTTTAATGGGATGCTTCTCAGGAAAGGACAAAGACAGCACAAAAGGGAATGTAAGTGCTTGAAGATTGAACACAGACACCTGCAGATGGGAAGGATGAGTTGATATATCACTGGAGAATACTAGAGTAAAAAAAAGTGGGAATAGGTCATTGCAAGCCATGCAAGTAAAGACAAGAAGCTTCTGTTTGATATGATGCAGAAATGAAATCAGAGGAGAGATTAAGAGGCAGGAGTGATCTGGTCTAAGGTACAAGCTAGAGAGCAATTTCTGCAGCTGCATTCTAGTTGAGCATAAACAGGGAGAAACTGCATTTTTAGAAAAGGATGCTGCTGAGATTCAAGGTCACTGGAACTTGAGTGCAGGTTTTATCTGTGAAGATGAATAGGAAAGGCCATAATCTGAGCTGTTACTCAGCAAGATTGTTAAAATTTGGCCAGAGTCTGGGTGTGATCTGGAGACAAGTAACTAGATATAGGGTGTCCAACCTTATCTGGGACATGAGTCACTTTTAAACGTCAGATTAAGAATGTGAGCCAATCAGACAAACATCTGCCACTGAAGATGGATGATGGAATAGGTACATGCCATATTAATGCTTATGGCATAATCTGATAGCAATCACACTGGAGCCAAATACAGAGGTAACGTCAGTCCATCTAGCCAGCTTGAGATGCTCCTGTTTGTACATCCAAGGACTGCATTAGCCTCTTTTAGGCCACAGCATTATTTGTCTGTCACACTTACTCAAACACTAAGCTGCTGGGGGCACTGACTGTCTCTTGTTATGTGATGTACAGTGCCTAGCACTACAATTCAGGAAATAAGTAGACCTACTAAGAGTAAAGAAAGCAGAGATAAAACGTGCAAACCATTTCCCTACAAAAGGCTTAAATTCATGTATTCAAAGCATGTATTCTACGTAGAGAGGAGATAGGGGATAATTTTCTGATAAAAGCATCAAAGTAGGAAGGTTCTGCATTTGCTGAAACGTGGGGAAAAAAGAGTGTTGATATCTGAAAAACTTCTGCATGATGGAAAAAACTGTTTCCCACCTAACCATACTGTGGGAATATACCACAAGGTCATATCCTCAGTGCCTATCAATTACACAATTTCCCTTGATCAGCTAAGTGTATTCCCCAGTTCTCACTGCAGCCCTGATACTCTATGCAAGAAAGAACTAAAGAAATACAGCATAGTGCTCTGACAAAAGTGCACTAAGAATATTTTTAAAATATGTAAATACATTGAACAAAATATCTCGCTAAAAGTTCCCCTGGCAGCCTCAGGACACCCAGTATTTCCGCTGCGTTATTTTTCTAATCATCTCTGTTTAGAGTTTGCCAGTGAATGCATTTTAGAGATGCATGACACATTCTGCTTTTGGACGGTTTTGAATCAGCTGGCAGTAGATGTGGAAAAATCATTATTCCTAATGAAGAAATATTGGTGACAAAACAGCATTTCGAGGACAACGTTGACCATAAGTCAACAGTGTAACAAGATTTTCCCCTCTCTCCCTCCTCTTTCCTAGTGACTTTTATCCAAGGGTTTTCAAGCATTTCCCAAGCACGTGGGATTCCTCAGGGCACCTATGTCAGACAGGCACAATTACTCCATTTTAAAGGGATATGAGGGCAAAGGTTCATCCATTAGGATAACAGTGTAACAGCAGACCTTAACTGCCAGCACACCTTAACTGAGTTAAGTCTCAACAGCAAAGACCCTGCAACTCATAAGCACCCAACGGGTCCTGGGTTCCTCAATTTGTCCAAAGGGAATAAAATAGGAATATCTGATCCATAAGAGAGGGCTTATTCCCTTCCTGTGGAGCATGGGAGGTATGTGTCCGACTGTGATTATGTTAGGGAAGGATGCATTGATCATACTTGTCCTGGAGTTATTCCAACACTCAGGGCACTGCAATAATAGTATGAAGGGGAAAAAAAAAAGGTAGTCTGTGCATTTTGTAGGAAACTATGGTATTTTTCTCATCCTATCCTTGCCTTCTTTACCTACCCTTTTTTTGCTTTTGTACTCAGACTTCTTACTGAGTGGGAAGCCTTTGGCAATGGTTTATTGTGCCAGGATCCAAGCTTGAAGTTTCACTATTTGACAGTAGCAGGCTGTATGCATGAATTCTCTTACACAGCCTTTGGATACGAGACAGATCAATCTTAATTCCCTCTTCTTCAGCAGACGTCAGAAAACACAATCTTTCACAGTAAACAGAGCTTCATGCTGCAATGTGTGCCTGTAACACTTCATAAATTAAATCCAAAGCCGTGATTTAATTACTGTGTCCTGCTTTAACTGCACTGCACTTGTACTCCAGCTGTATAGGTCCCTGCAGTGACCTCCTTGTCATTTGTACTGTCTTGTCCAGCAGTAGCTGCACTCTCCTGTTGTTTTCATCTCTTTCCTCCAACGACAATACAACTTCATATTCTCACTTTGCTTGGCTGCAAACCTGACACATTCCCACTATGCCCTGGAGGTCTCATTCCACTCCACACAGCAAATACACTGCAACTGTGCAGGCTCATGCTGCTAACACTACTGTACCTTTTCAAATGCTTCCCCATGCTGCTCATCACAAAGTTACCACCCCAGCCAGTCATTAACCCTCACGATGAATCCTTCCAACACCCTGAGAAGGTGGAGGACTGTTAGGACACTCAACATGCATGTAGGAAACTTGAGACCTGCACAGTTCCGAGGGTCACACAAGGAGTTTGTGATGGAGGTAGGAACTGAAACCGCATCTTCTCAAACCCAGTCTCATCAAGAAAGGCCTGTGTTTCCTTCAACACCCATATGGTGATGGTCCATATCCCTCACACATCTATATCACCTTCTTCTCAACTCCCCGGGACACAAGAAACAATTTATCTTATTTCTGATATAAAGCAGATTATGATGAGTGCCTACCAATGTAGTAGAGGTACTTTCCTAAATTATTGCAATCACAACACATCATTGCCACCAAAAAAAAAGATTTGCAGAGGAGCTCTCCTGATTTTCCCACAAAGCTATAAAAATTCAAGTTGAACAAGATCTTGAGAGGTCGTAGAAACTATCTTACTGCCTTGAAGGCAGGATCAACCCTCTCTACAACATTCTTGACAGATACTTGTTTAACCTGTTCCTAAGAACCTCCAGCAACGGACATTTCACCAACAACTTGGGCAAAAACTTTCAGTACATCACCACACTAGCAAGCCTTTCTTTCCATCCAACCAAAATGTCCCCTGTAGTAATCTAAGTCAATGCCTTTTCACTCCACTCATGATGGACATAAATAATACAGATGGGCTTGGTTTGGTCTGCACCAGTTGTACAGGAAGCTTCTGAAGTGTGGATCCACAAGAACCTCAAAGCAAAATTGCCTCTTCTACCTTTCTCCCTCCCCAGGCAATGTAGTCAAACATTGCTCTGACTATGTGCCCAACACATCCATGAGGTACCAGTCCCCCAACTTGGGTGATCTGCAGTGAGTGTCCCAGCCCAGTGGGGGTCAGTGATGCTCTACAATATTTAAGGTCCCAGATAGTTTTTTTGCAGCACACTGTGATATTTTTTGTTTGTGTGTGTGTGTGTATGTCGGTGGGGTTTTTTTTGTTACATTGTGTCAACTTTTTGGCACATGTTTTAGCACGTGCAGAAGGATTGAAATAGATCCTCAGTAACATCTGGAGACAAAAGAAAGGGAGTGAAAAAAAGTGTGAGAGAGGAAACATTCCTCTGTTTGCTGATCGATCAAGGAAATGCAACAGAGAGAGCAAAATGTACTGTATTTCCTTTATAAATGTTTTCTTTAACGCTGATGAAAGTTGCCAGATAAAAGAGACTACAGCTGTATGCCCACTGAAGAGCCCTGGCTTGGGAAACAGAGGAACGAGTCGCCTGCATAGCTCTGCCAGGCTCTCTCAGCCGGGGCATGGAATGTTGTCTCTGGAAGCAACAGCAATTCCCCCTCCAGCCCTTGCTTGCCCTCGGCTCTCCAATGCTGCAGACAGGGTGCCGTGTCCCACGCTGCCTCCTGGGCACCCCTTGCTACCTGCTGCTCCTCACTACTGCTCCCAGCCTGGGCTTAATGCCAGGCGTGGATATGATACAGAAAAGCAGTTCTAAGTTGCGAGTATACAGTCGGATGGAAAGAAGTAACATTTCATAATATTTTTTTTTTCTTAAAAAATGTTTGTGTTTGGGGGTGAGATGTTCAAAGCACCGATTTGCACCAAAAAGCCCAGCTGACAAATGCGTAACTAAACAAGGAATGCAATCATTTCATTTGGTAAAAAAAAAATCACTTAAAAAAATTCCTGCTTTTAGAAAAGTCCCCCACCTTGCTGTGCTTCACTCCTCTTCTTCAGGGGACACTGATCACATATAGGAAGTTAAAAAAGCAAGAGACATAAAATCCTCATTTTTTTTTCCAAAATAAAAATGAGGCAAAATTTGTAAAGACTCTGAGAAAGCAGGGCTTTCCCGTGCTTACAAAAGCTGAGAAAGCTCTTCTTTTATTCTACTTTCATAGCAGAATTAGAGTTTTTAAAACAAAGACGACTCTTCTCCTTGGAACACATCACTAATGTTGAAATCTTATTTTTCAGTGAGACCTTGCCATTACATGGCACCCAGGGAACAACCTCAGCAGCCCTTGCTAAAACCCTGGTGAAGGTAAGGGTATCAGCTAAGTCCTGGCGGGGCTGGCAGGAAACCTTTTGCTGGGAAACTTATCCCAAAACTGATACTGTGGGGGTTTGCCCCTCCTGAGAAGGACATTGGCAGGGGAAACTGTTGCTGGCAGAGCTGTGTATCAGACAAATTTTGGCAGTTCTGGTGATCCCAACAGCAACAACCACTGAGCAAGGTCCCTTTGCACTTACACTTGCAAAGCCATGTTGCATGATAAACCCTGGACAGTGGCAGTACCAAATATATGACAGCACACAAGGTGAGCAACCACATTTGTCTGGATCTTCTGAAGGGAAAGGAAGGCAGGACAGGAGGCAGAAATCACTCCTTCTACCACCCTTGTCAGGGGCAATGGGCAGGGGGGGGGATTTCCTGGGCGATCCCCTGGCCTGCTGGGCTTGCTCTGTAGTGCTGCACCAGATTTCAGGATCTTCTTCTGGAAAACCACAAAAAAAAAAATACCTTGCAATTACAGGGAGGGCCAATGGAGAAAGCCCCAGCCAGTAGGGGCAGCTCTCCCTGGCCCATCTGGGTCCCCTCGCAGGTGTTTCTCAGAGTGTGCTGCCCCAGTCTGCTCACCCACTGACTCGGGAGATGAGAGGTGCTGGTAGAGCAGTGGAGGGTAGTTTCAGGGGCTGCTGCACCTGACCCCATACGTAAGTGGTGGCTGCAAAACAGAGCAGACCCAGAGGCCAGGCGAGCTGGTCTCCTCTTCAGATGCTTGATGTTCGTTGTGCAACGGTTTGTGTATCTTCTCCCACCCACTCCTCCAGGTGGGGAGGACCAGCGACCGGCTGCCCACAGGCTCATGCTGCTGCTCAGTGCAAGCTTGCCTTAAATGTAGATCAAATTCTCATTAGCTCTTGCTTTCTTAAGAGCTGAACTGAAGGTGCAGTCAGAAGGAACCAGCTAAGATCCACGCTGATATAGATAGCAACATTCATGTCTAGGTCAAAAAATTAGTTGTCTTTTATTGTGTTCCCAAAGGACTACAGTTAGGTTTGCCACTTTCAACATGAAAGCAGTCCCATGGAGGCCAAGTGACGGGTCAAGGCCCTGTGGTGTTAGGTGCTGAACAAAGACAGAGTAAACAATGTCCTCTTTCCCAAAGACCTTCACTTCCAACTGCTTCCAAGTTGCTCAAGGGCACTTCAAACTACTTCTGTCCCCCAGCCCAGCCAACCCATTTCATAAGTCCAAGACAGGCGCCATCAGTATGTTCACCAGACACAAGCCCAGCCAAAAATCACATCCGCTGCTGGGCATGAATGACTCAATTCACTCTTCCATAGCCTGGCTGTGCTCCAGCTGGTATTCGGCAGCTTGTCTCTGCCTCGCTGCATCACTGGGAGGGTGGTGGCATGAAGTGACTTTTACCAAAGGCTCTCTTCAGCCGAGAAGGTGAAACTGCCTGAGTAATGGCGAAGTTTTGAGTCAGAGATGCTTCCTGTGCCAGTGGCTCTGGCCTACCAACCTGGCATGCTTCCTGCGTGCCCGGCTGGGGAAAAACATCTGATGAAAAACAAGAAACAGGGAGGGAACCTATGTTCTCCCTGCCAAAAGTGAAAAAAAAAATGAAGAAATAACAAAAAAAGGTGGAGAAAGGCTGGATCCCACAAAGAGTAGAGTCCTGAACAAATGTCTGCTCTCATATTCCCAACAGTTTTGAGGCCTGGGATTTTCAAAAGTGTCTGACTGTATTAGAAGATGATGTCCCACAAAATTTCAACCAGTGGCTCATTTATTTAAGGTCTTTTGAAAACCCTGCCTTTCACAATCCAGTACCAGCCCAAAGCTTCCTTGCTGTTTTGAAACATGTGCTGTCTGTGTGTCGAGAGCAGCCCTGCCATAAATCACATCCATCAGGTGCTGGAAACCGCCTCACCTGTACGTCAACCATCCACCATCCCTTGCACTGAATTCCATCATCCCAAATTTCTCAGCAGCTGGAATCAACTAACTCTTTTTTCTCATTAAAGCAACCTACTGGACAGAGGTTTCCTTCTTTGCCACAAAATCTGGGACTTTTCCAACCAGGTGCAAGGTCCAATATTTGTTTACTCTCTTGGATAAGTAACAGGAGCTTTACAACCTTGGATGGAGAGGCACTCCAATTCTGGAGGTGACACACAACATTTGTTTCTACTGAGGATGACCAGACATTATAAACTTAACATGTGACATTGGTATTGAGAGCAAAAGTCTTTTCAAAATAACATTTGATGTTGGTGACACCATATTAATTATACTTATGTAATTATGCAATAATTACATTTCTGCTCATCCTTTGGGTCATGGGATCTGCTTTACTGGCTGAGGTAGATGGAAAGTAATACTGAGAACTCTCTAAACTATTTTCAAAATTACCTCCCTGTGGCACATGCTGCATATCTGGAGTCCATGATGAAGCAGTATGATATCAAGTATCCACAGATGATTATTTTCACTTGATTATCCCATTCTCAGAGCTTGATGGAAAAGGAGACAAAAGTTTTCTTGGTTGGCCTCCATTAGAAGTGAATTAGTGTAAAATATGAGATACATATTTATACAAATTATTATTTTATTTAAAGAAAGTATGTGGAAAATCCATCTGCACAATTGCATGTGTCACTCTCACACATCCTACAGCTTTTGATTCATAAATAGCAAGGCTTAAAAAATAATAAGTTAAAAAAACCCTCACACCATAAAGCTAAGCTGTTTAGTGGCCCTAAGACTGCTCTCTCTGGGGTGATGGTTTAGACTCTAAGGTCTGTAGACTAACAGTAGGAAACATGGGAATTACAGGTTCTGATCCATATTTATCATGATATTTACCCTGATTTAACCTGAAGTCCTCCACAAGGAGGCTCTGATGTAGATCAGCATCTACAACATCTACAAAGGTGTGCTCAAAGTATTAGTTATCACACTTCTAAGATGGAAGGTTCTTTCTAAATTGGCTTCAGCTTGAAGGGCACCGATCCTTGTCCCCTGAATTATTCATACAATTCTTGACCTGAGAAATTTGCACCGATGGAAACTGAAACCCCAAAAGTTTCCCTCCTCGTGACACAGCTGAACCAATTGGAAAGGACCGATCCGATATCCAGAGGTCATGATGAGTCCTGCCAGTCCAATGTTCTCAAGTGGTCATTAGAAAAGGTTATCATCAGCAGGGATTACAAGCGTTTGCCAAAGACTCAGTATAGAAAATCATCCTGAACATCCCAAACCCATGACGGCAACCTGCGTATGAAGAAAGTTGGCAAATCATCGTGCTCTGAACTTTCAGGGCACTCTCCGCTCGTTTCCTACATACATGGGAGTTCATTGCGAAGATGGTAAGTATATTTAATCCTCATTAAGCACTTTGGCATGACAGTAGGGAAAACTAATGGGATTTGTTTACGTGCAATAATGGAATCATTTGAAATCCACTAGACCTCCAAAATTAGATCTGAGGTATGTGTAGAGACACTCATTTCAGTTTATCCTCAGTCTGACTTTAACTGATGTAAACTTAGTGAACTTTGGTACTTTTCAATTTATATCACCAATCCCAGAAAGCCAACACTGGTTTAAGTCAGTTGGTTTCCATTTGCACCTAAAATGATGCAACTCTGTTACGCTGACAAAGTCAGATGTGGTGGGTAGATCGGGGAAGCTATTATTCACACCCCAGCATAGGAAACTGTGTGGGAGATTTTCATCCCAGTGAAAGACTACAACTTGCAAAAGTGAACAACCAAAACAGAACTGCAACAACATGAGACCCAATGCAAATGTTTGAGACTTCAAACATTTTGGAAATATCTTTCATTGTTTCGCACTCCTCCAAGCATCCCCTTCACAGCCTCTGCAAAGATGAGGACTGGTGAAATTACATGCATTATGCAGCTCCTGGGAAGTCTCCAGCTCATGTTGTAGACCAGATGACACCAGAAGCATTTGAGCTAAGCTTCAGATCCATGTCCAAACATTAGAACACCTGCAAAAAATCTGAATTCCAGTACTGCTTCACAAGAAAGTCCAAGCAACCTCTCCATACCAAGAAAGAGATAGACTGGCATTTTGGAAACCACAGACTAAAGACTTACGAACTTCTTTTCCTGCAGATGAGTCCTGTTTGAGGTACTAATGGTCACCATGGGATATTCCTACCTAAGAGAGACACAAAATTACTAAAACACTTGCCCAGGGGAAACAATATGAATATCTCATTTTATAGTGTTACTTCCGCTGCATATTGTTTTGCTCTCCCCTGTCCCCAGAGCACAAGCATGAAGCCACCGCACACACTGATCTCCGGAGAGCTTAGGCTATATTTAGTCAGCCAGACTTCTAGCCAAGCTGATGTCAGTTTGAGCATCTTCTAGTCAACACACACCTATTGAGATGTGACCCTATGCGTCATGATTAGACCATGCTCCAAAACATCACCCTGTAAAATGTTACTTGCTCTTCCGAACAGCTGCGATTTTCCTAGGCCAGAACAGCTCTTGTAATCAGATATTTGCTGGATGCACATGATTCCTACTTGCTGCTGAACAGCTTTTATTCTTAGTTTCAGGACTTCAGTCACTTACAAGAGACTCAAGGCCACAGGTCAGCCTTCTCCTTTCCCCTCTTAAATGAAAGAAGGTTCTTTTGCAAAGGGCAATAGGCAGTGAGACTGTGTGAAAACCTCACAATTGTACAGAACAGAAGGAAGCTGAGCCTGGTGGACCTGAAACAGCTTAGTTTTGCCTCCTCGCAAAATGCCCTGCTCTAATCAGAGCAAAGAAATAACAGAAAAAACACCAAGATCCCAAGACTAATTGGCTTTCTATGAAGTATTGTTTTTGATTAAAAGACCAAGCCACACTTCAATCAATGGGCCTTACGAACAAAGCCCTTTACTCATTAACGTGGCATGATCAGGGCTAGCTTAGGGCACAGATCTGCAACCCCAGAACAGCAATGTCCTTCTGCCCTAAGCTTGGGGGTGGCCTCTTTTCAGATGCCTGTCTCTGACTCTCCTCCCGAGGTTCCTGAAACTTCTGTTATCTGTGCAGTTTTTCACTGAAGCCCTCTAGACCTGAAAATATGTGTCCCTCCCCTACATGAGCAAACAGAGCAGTTTCCATTCCTCACTCAGTACAGACAGTGGTGCAGAAAGAGCCTGAAAGAGTTTAAATGACAAGCTCTCACTAGGAGCTGGCCAGTTAACTCACACAGCCCTTCTGGCTCTCCTCAGCCACCCTACTGAAAGAGGGATGCCACAGAGCTGGCAATGCACCAGCTGTGCACATCTGCACTGCACATGCTCCACTTTCCTCACCTTTTGAATTATGCCTGTGAAAAAAACAGTGGAAATAATTCTGACCATAAGCAACCTCCCTTTTTCACTCCCCTCCTCTTCTTGTTGCCTTGTATGGAAATTGAGAATACATAGAGTAAGAGGTTATGGTTGTAGGCTGCGGCCATCAGTAATGGCCTGACAGAAATACACAAGCATGGCACACTGAAGCCCATGCCTTGCCATTTTATCTTTAGAAGAAGCCAATGGTTTTAGACACATACAGATAAATGATGTAATATTTAAAAATGTACCACTCAAACCTCCACTCACAGTAGCTGTAGCCTCCCCAGACCTGTCCTACACCTCCACACCTTCCTCCCTCCTCTCAACACACACATTGGATGTGCCAATGCTGCAGATAGCCACGCTTCACAGGACCATGTAGGCACCAAAAACTGGATCAGTTGATGTGAGACATTGAGACAGAAAATGGGAAAGGGAATGCCATTAGAATCCAGGGTCCACGTAACATCCTGCACTATAGATGTGCACACACAAATATATATATGCATTTTAAGATTCTCACTAATTTCAGCCATAAGACGGAAATGAGAAGCAGCTGCCCAGCTGGTGGAGATGACAACGAGAACACATGACCAGAATTAGCTCCACATCAGCAGTGACAATTGCTAAGACTTTCCTGTCCAGAAGAGCTGACTGCACGTGACAGTCTTCTACAGAGCATAAATGACCTGCATTAGAGTCCCTTCCAAATGTCTCCCTCCAGGAAAGCTCAACCAGACACAATTCCTTCTCTCATGTAATCACAAACAACCCCTTTATTAAAAAGAGGTGGGAAGTCAGAATTGTCATGTCCCAGCCATTCATCAAGAGAAAAAACAAGGTAAAAGATTTCAGGCTTTCTGAAGGTTTTTTGAAAGTCAGCAGCTGAATTCACTTGCCTTTCAGGGCAAGCAGATAATGAGGAAAAAATGGCATTTTAGAAGCTGGGTTTTTTTTCAGAGTGTAATTTTAAATGACAACAAAACCAACTGAAACCCCCACAAAAACTCTCACTATTTCCAACCTTCCTTCACGTAGAATGCCTCACATCATCTGCCTGGTCTGCCCCTGACAGCACAGACAGAATCAGAACACGCACTTAGTAGATAGTAAGTTATTAACCTCTCAAGATATTGTCTGGAACCAGAATTTGTTGAGGAAATTGTATATTAAAGCTGAACACTGCTAACTGAATACAGCCTGATTCACAGCTTTAAACAGAGAGTTTAGCATGGCTGGACAGTAATTTGGAAGGACCTGTGAGAGAAAGTAATTCACATCCCAAATCCAGCTGCCAGTCTTTAGCTGCGGACAGTGTATTACACTTTGGAAGATGGTTGCACCCACACCTCTAAACTCTCTAGAAACGTGTCTGTTATTTTCTCAGTGTTTTACTGAACCACCGTGCTCAATGTGATTAATTTTGTCAACTCTTAAAACCCGTACACCTACCTGTGCTGTCCCCTTTTGACCCTGGTGCTGTGAACATGGTTTTTCAGGGCTTAAGCTCACACTTTTAGCTCTAACTACCAGAGTTAACTATTTCTGCATCTCTGTGTATGCCCTGGCAGACACACAAGAAAAAAAAATAATGCAAATGAGCAAGTTCATAAATGAAAGCTGTTGATGAGGTATCAGATGTGGTCTCCCATCTCCGGTTTGCACCCACAGTGATCCTATTGCTATTGAAGTTTTCCATTTCCCTCCATGGGGCTGGCTCAGGCAGGGCCACGGGACAGGCACGGTGCTTTGACACTCTCTCCTGATCAGCTGACAGAATGTGTGCTGGCACAGTCCAGGCAGGTGACATCTTTACAGCAAGCTTCACAAGTTGAATCAGGTTTACTCTCGGCTGCTGGTAGCATCCCAAATGTCTGCCAGGGCTGGCGCCTTGTGATCTGCCTGCCAGTTTGGGATGACTGCCTCCTGAATTTTGAGCACTGGTTGTGACTTTGCTTTGTAGCCAGAGACGTGAAAACTGCGTTCATGTCCAAGATGACATGATGAACAGCAAGGTGCATTTGCAGACATGAAAACAGTGCAGGTCACTAAAAGCAGCAGGAAAGTTTGGCTACTTTTGATTCTTTCATCCTTTCAATCCTCCCCTACCTCTTTGCACCACTGAGAAACACTGTATTGATTATGCTGACATTGACAGCAGAGCTGGAATTTTTTTTTTTTTGCACATCTCAGATGAGAAAGTTATGATTCATCTCACACAATCTGAGTCAAAGCGACTCCTTAAAAAAAAATAAAGAAAAAAGAAAAAACCGAACAGTTTTGATGCGTTTCCATCAGAAGAGAACAGGCTGGAGGAGAACACTCAGCAAATGAGAGCCTCGTTTAATTCTTTTTTTTACCACATTTCACTCTCAGATAAGATCTGGCCTTTCCCCCCAACTAGACTTCAAATGACACTCAAAATACCTCCATAAGTTACTGGCAAGAATCAAACCACCATATCAAAAAAGACAGCATGAGACAATTGCCACCAGGAGAATTAAAAGCAAATGCCAGACTGTGCCCCCCACCCACCCCTGTGGGACAGTGACTGCTAGGCTGAAAAGTAACAGATTACTACGGTGAATTGTCAATTTTCCTAATAGCCTTGAACTATCTAAATGCTGAAGTGTGATAGCATTAGCGAGTACATTATACTAACAGCAGTTAAAATTACCAAGTGTGTTCCTGGAGCACATTTTCCCCCTTTCCTATTTTCACAGCCATGTTATTAACTTTGGAAAATAGGGCTTGTGTTCTAAATGCTGGGAAGGGCCTTCAGACCAGTTGTGATTTCTCATCAGACAAGGCTCACGAGTCCGTTTTGTTGATTTTCACATAAAATAAAGAGTGTGGCCACAGCTGTGGGTAAGGCACGGGACTTGAAGGCATTCTAGGCTCAATTCCCACTTTGCTACTGGTTCTCTGCATGACTCTGAGTGAGTCATCTAAATTCTGCCAGTCAGCCCCTCATTTGTATATTAAGGACAATAATAATTTCCTGGTTCTTGCCGTATTTTCAGTTTGGAAGCTCTGAGGGATACATACTGTTTCCTACTTCATGTTTAATTTGCACATAGCAGGCCTTAGATGTTACTGCAGTACAAATAAGCCATAAAATAACATGGAAGCAACTGCAAATTTAATGCAATGAGGTTCAAACACTAGGTGAGCCATTTTCAGTTTGAAAAAAAGCAAAAAAAAGGGGTTCATTTATGGCAGGTATAACTAACTTGAAACAAAGAGAAATTAAATGGTTTTCATGTTACTGGGACAAAGATTTGTCCAGGACTGCATAGCTGGAAGCTTGGTTTCTAACTCCAGCTCCAAAACTGCGTGTTTGTATCTCTCTCCAGATCTTACCCATAAGTTATGATCAAAAAAAAGAATGTATTGAAGGTTAAAACACTCCAGATTTCTATCTGAAGTGAAAATTACTTCTATAAAACTACAATCCAGAAAAACATTCTCACTCATTCATAGACACACTTACATACATCCCCTCTTAAAATACCTGTGCGTGAGAATTTTGTGCTTATGAAATCCTGGATGAAAATTCCTGGTTCCACCTATCTCCATAAAACAGATCTAACAGGAATAGAGGGAGAACAAACCTTCTCCATCCCACGTGTGCCTAGACTAACAGACTGCCTCCAGCTTCTGGCCTCCCTAAGGAGATTCCCAACCAGGGGTCCTCTGGGTGCCACAATTTATGTTTTTTAGTGAGGTGATGACGCACCCACAGAGAACCCCCCTGAGACCAGCCAACTCATTTCATATGGGGCAGGAAACAGCAATAAGGTAGGTCACACTTTCGCTTCTTAATGACCTGAGTTAGCTATGGACTTCTGACCTGCAGCCGAAAACTTGACGGCTCATTATCAATTCTTCAGCCATTTCTGTACATAGAGAGTTTACTTTGGGCATGCAAGTTTATCATGAACAAGCTGAATTCCCTTTGAACTGCTTCTCAAGTAAAGGCAGAAAGATTTACTTTGTTTTCATGTAGGACTATTAATTTTGAGAGGTTTGGCTAGTAGTCTTATCATTGTCCAAAGTCTTTTCATAATAAGGCTGAGTTTTGCTATACATTTTTACAGCTCCTACCACAGCATAAGAAATATCCACCATCCTCACGGTTTGATTTTTTTCCATGAACATGTTAATTTCTAAACATGTTGAAGAGTCCTGTAGGATACTGCTGTACTTTAGAAAGACACATCCCTGATATTTCATTATCACATTTCACTCCTCTTAGAAGCCAGCAGGAAATTGTCAGCTTTCATTTACTGACTGTTGGGACAAATCCAATACTCCTCATGGCCTGAAACCCACCTTTCTTCCACAGCACACAGGTGATCATGGAAATCCCTTTGCTAAAATGCTAGCTTGGTACTCTGCACTTATTCTTTACTAAATGACTTCTGAACCAAATCTGTTCTGTTTAACAGTAAAAATATGTCTAGGTTGACTGCCAGCAATTCAAGCTAAACCTGGGACTTACAAACACCAAGGAAGGCATGCTGCTTGCTACCCGTTCCAGCTGGCATTTTATCACTTAAAGTAACAAAGGGTAATTTTGGTTTTGTTGCAAGATTCAGATCACATCTGTGAAGCAGTGCCGGTCTCTGAAGAGACTGTGCTTCAGAAACACTCACGATGCAAAGTCTCATCCACTCTTGTGTGGATAAGAAGAGGAAAAAGGGAATGTGAGTCTCCTGACTTCTGGTACATGTGGGTACCAGGTGCTTAGGGCTTACAGGAGTGCAACCTTCCCTCTGCTGACTGCTGCATCTGCTTGATCTTCATTAAGAGATGTGCACTCAATACTTCATAAGACTTAGATCCCTGGCATAAAAAGATCTAGGTGCTTAGCTTCACAAAACATTTTTCCCACAATTACTGCAGAGTAGAATGTGAATCACATCAACAGCAGGAGAATCAAACTTTTGCATCCATTTATACAGTCTTTCAAATGCTGAAAAGCCACTTGAACCAGCCCACAGCCTCCGTCTCTGTTTTCTCTTGTCTTTCTCACAGCTGGAGATAAATACACATAGACATAGTATATTTTGCTCTCCAACCACACACTGGCCTCCTTTTTCTCTTCCCACTTTGGAACTGTGGGGCAAAATACACCCTGTAGGTTGTGTTGAGACTGTTCTTATGAATTTGCTCTCCAAACTCTACCTGTACTCGCTGTGCAAGGATGCCGGCAGTCACAAGACTCACTGAAAGAAAGCTAAACAAGGGTGGCAAGCATTGACAGAAGTGAGACTGAAGAAACAGGCTCTGAAAGCCATTTACCAGGGTAATCGAAGCCCCTGGGGAACAGAGGGAGGGTGACTCCCCTTGCGGCAGGCCGCAAGAGGGCAGCTGGATGTTGATGGTACCGCACTGTGACCTCCCTGGGCGCAGGCTGCTCCCAGCCTTTGTAGCCTGCACACAAATGCTGGAATATGGCTTGAACATGAAAAATAATAACTTGAATTACAATGGAGAAAAGGGTCCCTATTATATGTCTGTTTTTCCTGCTTTTGTGAGCGGTTACATAACAGAAAATGACTGTCGGCTCATCAGTCGTTGAAAATCTAACCTACTATTTGCTGACCCAGATGTTGTTCAGATGAGGAAGTATGCGATCTTGCACCAGAAACCCTGCCTTTAAACAAAAGGCATGATGACACCCTACATTACATGGCAAAATTACGATCTAATTATGCTCTTGTAATAATAAGCTGTATCTCTTAATGATAACCTTTTCAGAAGAGACTTAGGAATACAGGCAAGATATGACAACTTTCATTTTCTTTTTCTGGTGGTAAATCAGATGAAACTTAGAGGCTGCCTGAGCCTCTTAGAGGCTACAAAAATGCCTGACAAAGACTGAAATGCAATGCAGAACATGTTCAGTTTTGAGACACTAGAACTGTTCAGCACATGCAGCCAAGTCAAAGGAAAAAAAGACACCATGAACTGAAGGAAGCTGTACCTGGACAACCTAGTGTATCTCCTCATATGAAGCTTCTATGACTCTACCACCCTCTTCCATATCTTACTCAGACTGCTAACCCTCGTCCTGACTCTCAAGAAGTAAAATTAGGGAACACCTTTGACACTGTTGGGACACCAGGTGCTAGTGAAAGATTTTTCACCTATGAATAGAAGCCTAATGGAGATGCAAAATCAGTGAGTGGAAAGGTTGACAGAGCCTTGACAGATTCAATACGGGCGCCACTTAACTGTTCTTTAGACTTAACTGTGACACAGCATCTCAAAGAACCACTGGAAATGAAGGCTCCCCCCGTGGAGGGCACTCATACAACTGCTGCTGTTAATCAGCTCCTGTCTGAAGGACTGCGCAGATTAAGTGCCCTACAAATAGGGTGAAAGGGGGAAAAAGGGAGTTTGGAAAGGTAAAATGATCTACCACAGGTCTCACAAGACGTCAGGATATGAAGCAGAAAAGGAAGTCAAGCATCCTGCTTGTTGGCCTTGCTCCTCAGCCTAATTCTGCACTCTCTCTCCCATTGTCAAAGTCAGGGCACACAGCAAACATAAGAAAACTACATATCCTGAGTTACCAGCTCCGAGACAAATAAAGGTCCCTTCATTGCACAAACTGAGCATTTTCCACAGGACCATCTCAGTATCTCTCTTCCCACGTGCATCCCTACAGCACACTGGAACAATAAAAGGAGACTGCTGCGCTATCAAATACATAGAACTGGTGGTTCCTTTGGTAGCTCTGAGTGCTTACAGTAAAAAAACAGCAAAAATTTCTTCCCACCAGTCAGGGAAACTCCTCTGCTGTGGGAGTGACTAAGCTGGGCAATAGTCCAGAAGGCAACAGGAGATGAGGGGCCCCGATGGAACTTTTCCAGTCTTAATCAGCACTGTCTGCATGGTGATAGAGACTGACAAGCTGCCAGAAGTCATTTCTTTTTGTGAGACTTGAAACAGTGGTCCAGAACAGTTGTGATCTTTGTGTGTGTGTATTTCGTTTTTTTTTTAAAGCAAAATGAAGGGCTTTAATTTCCCATGGTGGCCAACAAACAATTTTGATAGTTTCATCCTAATCTCCTGTAAGTATCCTTTTCTCCTCCCCCAGCCTTACCCAATTTCCACTCCACAAAGTACTCTTCTTTTTCAACAAGTCAGAAAACATGGCTATCTACAATAGCACATTTATCAACAGGGAGGGCTGTGACAAAGAGAAACCATCCCTACTGCACAGTGCATAACACATATGGGAATCCTTTCTAATAAAAAGGGATTTGATTAAAGACAGACAACTACCACAGATCAGCAACTAAATCAGCAGTAAAGAAGGAAGAGTAGCTCAGACTTATGAGACTTCAATTGCTGATCTGGCACGGACTTCCCAGGAGGAGGCACTCTGTAAGTCACTCTATAACCTACAGGAGAGTAGGAGAGGACATACACCAAAGATCAGGCTGCTTAGACTTCGTAGTGTGGCCTTTCAACAAAACTAAGTTAGGCAGAATACCCAGCATGCATGTTTAACTCCTAAAAATTCAGTGGTTTTTTTAATTATTGTGCTTAGTGATGGTATTTCCATGCTTAAGCACTGCCTTGTCAATGGCAGCTAGAGGATTTCCCAGTGACTGGATCGTGCTGCTGTGGTAAGTCTAGGCAACAAACAGCTGCAAACTGTGATCTTGCTGCTCCGAAGTGTGTCTCCAGCATGCTGCTTCTGGCTCTCACCATGCGCCTGGGCTCCCCAGGAATGCAGTGTGAACCATGCCATGCTGCCAGCTGTGTGTGCTTGCATGAGCGAACCATTCAGTAATTTCCACCTAGGGAAGCTGCAGAGACGTGCAGTGAGCACAGACCTGATGGAAGTGCTGGCTGTCCTACTCCTGAACTCAGCTCACCTGGTCTGCCAGCAGTACCAGCCACCATTTCCAGGGCTAAGAGAGAAATTTAGTGACTCTTACTCCTCTCCCTAGGAACCTCCACATTGCCCACACTGACTCCAGAATCAAGATGGCTCGATCAAAAACCAGATACATCAAGTGAAATTGCAGAAATAAGATGGTTACAGAAAAGATCCCAAGAGTGCTGACAGGCCAAGTAAAATGACCTTTCTCTAGCCTGACAGTTCAAATGTAATTATTCCAACAAATTATTTTCATGACTTAATATAACGCCTTGCAGCTTTCTAGCAAGGTTAATTAGATTCCTCAATTCAAAACCTATCTGCTCTTAACCAACTTTTAATACGCTGAAATCCAGTTTTCTAAATTCAAACTAATAAAAGTGATTAGCTGACAGCTATCTGGTATGCTACAATTACCATGGCATTTAGACCTCAGGCAGAAGATATTTAATGCAAATCAGAGTCAATGTCTCTGCCCATTTGTCCTTTTTCTGATTATTTGATCAATGTGCCATACAAATCTTGTACAATCCACACTCCCATGCTAAACAAATAAAGAACAAAGGCAGAGATATTGGTTGAGACAGTTAACCAAAGTTGAAAGACTCTTCTTTTCCTCCCACACTTAATTTGTTCTTTCCACATGAGCATGAAGTTACTGAAAGGCACTGGCTGACAGCTCAAGTAGATGGGTATTTAGCTCTGACATAGCCAGAATTAGTACAAAACTCTCGCTCTGCACTGCCATATCAAAAAGCCTCATCCACTGTGACTCCAGAGACCATCTTCCCCTGGGAGTAGGTTGGACTTGAACAAACCTGGGAGGATGAGGGCAGCCCACCTCTTTGATTTTATCCAGCCATGAAAAGCAGTTGTGCTCCAGAACTGCTGGGTTTGTTTTATGTTTTTCTTGGTAGGTATATAATTAGTTGTGGCTGCATTTCCCAAATGGCTGCACGGGGCACAGCATGCTTGGAGAGCTGAGGAGGAGTTCAGCCCAACATATGGTACTTCTGCGCATCAAGAATGTCCAGGCTGGATATCCCTTCAGAGATGACCTTCAGCAGCACAGACTCAGTGCAACTAGAAGACTGCATTTCTAATCAGGTGCAGCTTGTAATTAAACATCACCTGCTCGCAGTAGGACCAAGGTTGTTGTTTGGTTTTCATCTTCCAGCTTGCATCATGCATGATTATTCCATCTTTGATCATGCTACAGCTTACATAAACAACACTGACAAAATTTCTGAATGCTCTGGAGCCTCCTTTCCATTTTCTCGTCTCCTGCTGAATTAAGAGCTATTGGCATGGCACTGATCTGACCTCTCACCTGACAGCCAAATTGATGACCTAATGTTGAGAGACTTTACATTCCAAGCTTTTGATCTATGCAACCCTTTTGGGTGGAAAAACTTTGATGTACCACACTCTCAAACAGAGCAGAGCCATCTCAGTGATACAGTATTAGTCTGCAAAACCTGAGTATTTCAGCTTCATAAATAGAAATGCTAAACAAAACTAAAGCTCCACTTCAGGAAGCAATCTCTGAGCTGTGAGGAAAATTAATGACTAGAACAGCTTATCAGGGTAGGTGGTTGACTCACCATTGCTTGAAGTCTTTAAGATAAGATTAGATATTTTATTTTATTTTTTTTTTAAGTCATGATTCAATCATGTTTCTGGGAGAAACTGAGAGTGGGACATTAGGCAGTGTAATGGCAAGATCCTTTCTGACCTTGGAGCTGGTGACTCTTCAAGTTCTTCTCACCTGCCTACCTTCCTGAGCTATGAGGAGAACTGGGTGGGCTTTGGTCCACCAACCAGCTCCTGCCACTCACAGCTCTGCATTAAGAAAATGACTGTAAGCAAATCTCATGCTTCAGGGCTTCAGCCATTTGCCTGAAGGAAGCAGGAAAAAAGTTTCTCCCTCTTGCCCGCCCACACTAATGGCTAAACACATTATGTTTGTTTGGATATTGCTCGCTTTTAAAACATCAGAGAATGAGCACAAATGGATATGGGCAGAGGTGAAATCAAACACAGAAGCACAGAAAATGCTCTCTGGTTAACCTCTCTTCAGTTAGTCATTCTTGCTCAGATCTGTGCTAGTCACCAACTCTGATGACTATCAATGTTTATAGAGAAGACATTTCGGCTCTGAGAGTGGAGCCCATAAGGTACTGATGGAGAATAGGAACCAATATCAACCTCATCTACGAGGCCAGTGTGTTAGATGAGAACATCTTGACCTTTTCATATAATCAGATCCTTGTCACTACAAGATCCTTGCTTATCAGTGAAACCTTGGTCCCACTTGCTTTCTGATTAAACCAAACCACAAAAGTTTCTTTAAGCCAGAAATGTTTGGTTCAACCAAAATCTATAGCAAATAGACCTATGAGGCGATCTAAATGAAGCTTTTAAGAAATGATGAAATAAAGGAAGATAAAGAACATAATATGAATGGCCATTTAACCATATAAACTACAGCAGTTTGTTTCCTATCCACACTATCACTCAAGCCTGTATACAGACAAGATGCATCAAATGTGCCCAAGGGTCTTGAATTTAGTGCAGAGTTCAGAAGCCATATCACTTGTTTTATATAAAGGCAAGATATATATTTTACACCTATAGATGCCTGAGATAATTCTGTTCTATACCACCTAAAGAGGAAATCAGCTGCTTATCTTTTTCCAGGCAAGAAAGATGACATAGTTATGAGTTAATCAGTTCAGATTTGTCTTCCTCATACTTGTTGGATCCAGTTCTGGGCTAACGGGTCGTCATGTAAAATCAACCTGTTTGATGCAAAATCGATTTCCTGTTAATCTATGCCAGCATACAGAAAATGAAAATCCATGCCTTGGGAACAGAACACACTTATATTACCAGTTTTTCTGCAGCTGCAACGAGAAAGGTTGGAGCAGGTGGACAAGACAGCACACCACACCTGCATTCAACCTGTTAGCCCAGAATCTGGGGACAGATGCTGTGAAAATGAACTAGACACTGAAAAATACAACTTTATAACTAGAAAGACTATAAACATACAGCAAGTGAGCATGAGATTTATGCTAAAATTACAAAGGAATTTCTATGAATTACTACACTTTCATCCCAAGCATGGAAAGCAAACCCATCAATATGAATGTTACTACATTAACAGTGCAGCTGCCAGACCTCCCCATTACTGAACCTCATAAATAGAAAAAGGGGTCATGGCCACTTGTGACGTGGCACTGCTCACCAAAGTAGTCATCAGAGGGAGGATTCTCCATGTCATACAGCATTTTCTTGGTCAGATGTTCCAGCTCATCCTCAGGCCTGAAGGCAGGAGTGCTTGATGCAGGTCCAGAGCTTGGATACCCACTCTGAAAAAATAGAGGACAAACAGTCTATGGTGTGGCATACAAGCATTCGCCCACAGTAAGAGGGTCTATTGGCTGCTCAGTGTTGAACTTAATTCTTTGTTTTATTTTTGCTTTTTTTAAAAACCCAAGGGAATCATGCAAGTAAACATCTCATTTAATGTAATGAAAATGGACTCCTAAAAGCATCCAGTGAAGTGCTATATATTCTCCTAGAATGAGAAGTATGCTGTGCCTCATAATTAGGTGTCTACTGGGTAGCACATAATAATAAATAAAGGAGAAAATTATTCCAAGGATAACTTGATACAAACATTTTCCAACACTGTAAAAGGCTTTGGAAGCATTTCAGTTTGGATTTGGCAAAAGCTTCCATCATTTAACAACGCAATATAAAAGATGCTAGAACAATCATCCCTACAGTGGTAGAGTATATGGACAAAGCCAGATAATCCCGAGCTGCTAGTTATGTTTTCTTCTTGTTTGTTTTGACACAAATCCTGCTGTTAACATTAGCAAGAGCAGGAGCTGGTCCACAGATTTTTAGTACTAGGGATACAAAGGTTTTAATATGTGCTTAGAAACTGAGACCTCTTGGCCTTTGTATGCTAACAGCTGGCATACGGTATTTGCAGACTGTCTCAGTGAGTCTTCTCCCTGGAAAACAGCAGAAGTATTGGCATATTTTGAGAAGCACAGAAATAGTTTCATGCCTAGAAGTTTCTTAGAAGAAGCTAAGTTTGGTGTCCATAATGAGAAACTCGGTCATTTCAGGATTAAAAAAATGCTGACACCAGCCTTCCTTGCGTGCACTGCTTTTTTGAAAGACTTGCATGTGAAAACTAACTTATTTATGAAATGCAGCATTGGAGTAAAGCAAGTGATTTCATTGATTAATTGCTGCCTTCATCAAGGATTGGACCTTAGATATGAAACCTATGAGCCTTAGTCCACAAGGAAACATTTTTTCATGCTCCATACCTACTTATATGGGAAGAAAAGGTAAAATCACCAGAGAAACAACACATGGGCCACTTCTATCTGGCTTACAGAGACTACATCTGACATGATGAATCTTTATTGAGCCAGTCATGTTCAACAGAGAACAGCAGCTTTAAAGCATTGCAAGAGAATTAACTAAATGCTTTCACGCTTTTTGCTTTCAGGCAAGAAGGAGATTTCAAATGAGACATCAATCAATGTAGGGAAGGCCTCAGAATGGCGCTTAACAATAATACTTCAATCATCCACTCCCAGAAACCAAACACTTGCATGTTCCTGACCTTGTCATATTTATTTTTCTAGGGCCCAGGCTAAGCTGAACACCATCACCCTCTTTGTTTGTTGACCTGATCTCACAGGCGCTGCACCCATGAGTGCTGCAGCATGACAGCACTCCCTGAAGTGCTGCATTTGCCATGTACACCCAACGTGGCAGCTGCACCCACTGCCTGCCTGTCACTTGCTCTCTAACAGAGCAGCAGCAGTGCACAAGGGAGATGGGTGGCACAGTCCCCTGGAAGCAAGGGCACATGAAAGAAAGGGAATAAGCCCCAGGGTGTATGAATTTCCCTGGAGGACTGTGTGAGGTCTATCTGCTGTACTTTCAGCTTCCCTGACTGAGAATATAGATTGGACCTACCATACGTTCAGGTTTTGCCAGAGATGTTTTCTTTCTCTGTGCAGGGACTTTTTCTGAGCAATATTGAAGGATTTTGTGTGTATGTTCACGATTTCTAGATGCTTGGCAGTTGTTCTGAGGAAGCTGTTGAACATCTGGAAATCCTGAACATCCACACACAGCTCAGTAAACTCTTTTGTACAAATGCAACCATGCTGATGTGTTTGGGTTACCACAAGTTATTTTTTCATATGGGGAGACAGGCCTGCATGGTGCACAGAACCTGCATTTGCTTTCTAAGTCATGCAAGTGCCATCTCTGTAGGACATATAATTTTGGTGGGGATAAGGCCACTCTTCAGAACAAAGTACTTGACTCAGATCACCCATACACCCTCGGCCAGTGCTTTGTGGCTGTTTTTAGAAGGCTAGTCGGCAACTACTTCATTAAAATAAATAGCATAACCCTAAAAAAAAAAGAAGTTTATTAATAAGCCAATTAAAGGTGCCAAATGTAAAGCACTTCATCTTGGAACAACCTATTTTTTCCCTTTGCTCTCTTGTTCCTAAGAGCTCCTCATGAATCTCGCCTGAACATATATTTTAACACAGCAAGTGCAGCCAAGGATTTATTAGCTTGAGAAATCAATCTGGCAACTGAGCCTCTTAAAACTTTATTCCATCTATTGTACCTATTTAAGTTTCCATACAGAAAGGAAGGACGAGTGCCACCCCATTGACTGAGACTCCTTCCCTAGGCTATTCACAGAGAAGACAGTATGACCTGGAGCTGGTGACAGCCTCCATCTCTGTATTTCCCCTGTTAGCAATCACCAGTAGGGCACCAACACGTGGAAGCACCATGCTCCAGCTTTTCTGCTGGGTTCTGTCTACACGTCATCTAGAACACTGCTTATGCCCTTGGGCCTTATAATATAAATGGACCAAAACAGAAGGCACGAGTTACTGTCTGTTGGCAGAAAAGGGAAGCGAGATACACGGAGCTGAAGCGATTTGTCCATCATCACACATGGTGTCTATGGCAAAGACAAAATCTGCATCCAGGGTGCTGTGAGCCTCATGTTTTCAGCCAGCCTCGCACACAGTCCACTGGGGCTGGACATTGCAGACCTAGACCAGTCACTGTCTGATCCAAAGCCACTGACACCTGCAGGGCATCACCAGCCAGGCTTCGGCAGGACACCCAGGGCAAGCGGTGTGTGAAGCCTCTCCCTCTCTTCCACACTGACTCCCCACACCTCTCGATTGGGGAGCCCACTTTTGCCCACTTCAGTAAGGGCTTGGGTTGAGCCAAAATAAAATAAAATACCAAAATCTGCAGATTTTCACTTCTGTCCTATTTTCTCTGGTTTTGGAGGCCACTTTGCCTTGTACACACAATAACTAGGCTGCTCTCCTATTTTATCTACATTGCACTTTTCCAAAACAGGCGATTTCTTATCCAGTACCCAATGTCAGCAAAAATAACAAATACCAACCACAATGTTATGAGACGCTTTAACTTTTTTTGTCTAAAATGCTATACCTTTTTGACTAACATTTCAGCAGTGCTAGGCACATCTTTCTCCTCCTCGCATGGCACATGCTGACTATGTGCCTCCAGGAAAATGCATTTCATGCATATGAACATGCTGTGGAGTATGCTGGGACACGCACGCACACAGAGAAAAGTGTATCCTTAGTTCAATCTAGAATGCTTGTTTCAGCAAAACAGTTTCCTTCCTCCTCCTTTGTTAGGTCAGGGTAAAAATATAACTCTGGCTTTACTCACAAAATAGAGTTGTGTTGTTGTTTATTTAAGCTTCCTCTGTTTTCTCCTGATCTGTACAAAGATCAACGCTGTCTAGAAATCCAATTTGCTGTCTAATCTACCACACTTATCATCATGCATTCTCTTTTCTCCATGATGCCTCAATACACACAAACACGTACTCCCTCAGCTACACACAGCTCAAAGCTGGGGTCTGTGCTGAATTGCAACAGGGCCTCCCACGTTCCCTGAGCACCACTCTGTCTCATGAACCACATCAACATAAGGGATGATAAAATGACCCATGAAAATAGAAAAAGAGCCTTGGTCAGCAAAAAGCCAGCAGGAGGGATCACGCTTTGGGAGCTGGAGCACCTGAGTCCAACCTTTGCTACTGCCATCAAATACTGAGCAACCTCAGGGAAGAGCATGATGATTGCAGTTGCAAATGCATTCATGAATAAACACTGTCCTGCATGCTTAGGTAATGGGATGTTTAGGAAAATGTCAGCATTCCCAGGGTTGAACCCCATGGCAGAAAATATCTTCATGCTACACACAAAGGGAAGTGAGTTAATCGCTTGTGCCACTCTCAAAGCACTGCAACAACATCTGGCTCATCTTCCTCATTAAAGTTCAGTTCCTAAAAAGCCAGGTCAAAAGAAGCAGTCGCATGGAATCACTGCATAATTATTTTGGTAAACGGAGTTGATACTTGTTTCCGTGCTTCTCTGGCGTGTGGTTTTGACTCCAGCCTCACTGATAATCAGCTGTCTCTGATGCAAAGGCTGCCCAGGGAAGGGAGCTCTGCAGTCAGTGCAGAGCATTTGCCAACATGAACCTTCCCCATCCACACAGAAATTTTTACTCGAATGGGTAAAAACCTCAGCACAAAATCTGCAAAGACATCTGAAGATGACTGTGATGAATGCACCATCATTCAGAGTGCACTGTATGTGGTCATTTTTCTTGTCCATTTGCAAATGTTGTAAAAGAAGCTTCTTCATTCTGAGAGAAAATAACTTCAATTATGTGTTCCTAGTTACAGAAACGTGGAAATTATCTTCTTTTCAGAAGGTAGAATTTGCCCAATTTGGAATTGAAAGGCAGCCAGAAACATCTTTCACTGATACTTACTTTCCCTTTCATTTTTTTCTTCTTGTTCATCTGCATAAAGTTAGCACTTTCCTTTCACTCACCAAAACTTATCATCAGTTACATAAACAGTTAAACAGCATCACATTACATTTTTTGTTCAATGGCCTGACAAAGACCATACTTTTTCATTTAAGTTATTGACTGTTCAAAACAATCGCAAACTTTCAGACCAAAAAATCCATCGTGGTGCCACATCTCTCATGAGTTGGGCTCCCAAAGAAATATCAAGATTGCCTGCAGCTGTAATTCAGTTTATAATTAAGGCCAACTGATCTCTCTTACAGAGGAGATGCACTGGAAAAAAGTATTTGAATTCTTGATTTATTTTCACAGTGAAAGGTTACAGCTGCCAGTGTATATACAGATTCCTGAAAAGACAATTCTGTCTAGATTCCCTGTGACACACACGTTCCTGGGTATACTCCTCTGGAGAATAATTCATTGAGAACCTCTGAAGAAGCTGCCCTGCATGAGGAGGCTCCCACTGACAGTCAGTGGCCTCCCACCCTCAACAGCAGCCCGAGATCAGTTTTCCAGTAGGCAGGAGCGAGGTCCCTTCTGGGACACGCCGGAGCAGGAGAAGCCAGGAGCTGCCTCGCTGCCTACATGCCCTGCCACCACTTCCCACAGCAAACCAGCAATCCAGAACGGGCAATTCTAGCAGCAGAGCCCTCATTTGTTAAACACTGGCTTGCTTTGAAATAGGACGGTTTTGTAACTGCTTCAAAGCTCTAGAGGATATTTTTCTTTATTTTTAAACTTCATTACTGTAACTGTATCCTCATTTAGTTATCTATGCACATTCCCAGTTCCTATTCCTGCTAAGTTCTTAGTTTCAATGATCTCTTGTGACAGTAAGTTACACAGAATTTGAGCAATAATAATAATGAAAATTTTTGTCTCCATTTTAACTTCACAGCCTGCAAATTTGCCCAAATATATCTTTTTCTTACACTGTGAAACTGAGATGCAGACAGGTGGGGGAGAGGGTATCTCATCTAATAGTTTCAAAAAGAAGACAATAGAGCAAGAATGCAAAATTATTAAATAGCTGAGAAGTTCCCAGGACTTCTGAAAAACAGGCTGCTCATACAGATGCCTGTTTCGACTCTCTGGAGCCCAGGTTTTAGTTTACAGTCATGAAAACAAACTCATGGTCTCTGTGTATTGATATTGAATTCAATAGGATCACTGTACATTTTACGTGCTGTAAAATGGGTTTAACAATATTTCTCTCTTAATTAATCAGTGACTACACAGTGACAAAGTGTTTTATTAATCATTAAGCACAGTAATAAATGAGCATAACTGTTTTGTCCTTGAATTGTTTGTATTCTATTCTATTCTGTATTCTATTCTATTCTACAGACTAAGTAGCTTTCCTTGCTATTCTTCACATTCTCACTGAAGTTTTGAATCTGGAAGGGCTGGTTAGTTTTGCTAGGTGTTAAAATGTTGGATAATCTGTAAACACCACTATTTGCTGCTTGCTTCTGCATTAAGGATGACTGTGTCAAATAGCTTCCACTTCTATTACAGGGTTAACAGAAAATGAGCTATATTTTTATGGAGTAGCACTGGCCATTTCCCATTAGAAAAAGCAAACCAAACAGATCTCCAAGTAAGACTTTTCTTACAAGTCATCTCAGGAAACCAGATTTAAACTATATTTCAAATAAGAACACCTACAAAATGCTACATTTTGATGTCCCATTGGTGCTTAAATGTATATACAGAAACAAGTGCAGCAGTGCCTGATCTTGTCTGGGGCCTCTTGCCCCTGTCATTACACAAATATGCTTTACTTGTCAAGGCTTATCTCATATGAAAAGGGGAGCTGGCTGTTTTGTTTTGTGTCTTCCTATTAACCCCACTTACTTTGGTAAGAGACATTTTAGGCACTTTTTTAAAAAGCCAGAACACAAGGCACAAGCTGGATGGCACTACTGAGAGGGAGAATGAGGTGTCACCATTATATCAATATACAGATAAAGAGATCGCATCATTTTAGCCCTATGTTTTTGGCTGGAAGAGCTTGATCTGCTTCATAAAATTATACCAGGAGGCCCTATGCTTACTCGTCTATTTGTTTCAACATTGAAGGCTTTATTCTGCTTTAAGCTGCTTTCCTTTCCACATCTCTCTGGGCTCAGAGTCAAACACTCTCTTATTCCCATTGTATCATCACCAGCAGTAAAGACCCTACAGGCAGCTTAACAACTCCTCTCCCCTTTATGTCATAATACTGCAGGCTTCCAGGGCTGCCCTTCAAAGCACTAATTAATTTAGCATTATATTTACTACTATCAGCAGGTCAAAATCTGCATTTTAGAGAAGGAGTCCTAAGTATCCACAGAGGATGACAGTCTCCAAGCCTTAGACCCAAGCTGCACAGAAAAGTGCTGTAGATGGGTTTGAATTTGCTTCTTGTTATCTTGGCTATACATCGTGGGATACATAGTGCCACCTAGGGCTTCTTGCCTGGGGAGATGATGAACCTCAAGACCCGTACAGAGCTCCCTTGTGTAAATCCAAGGTAGTACTACCGAAAGACACAGAGTTGTGGGGGACGCTGGTCACAGAGAGTGGCACCCTGAAGTGGGGCTCACAGTCTTCCTACCAACCAACCCACATTTCCATCTTATAGGTCAAGCACAGGGACACAACTAGTAAAAATGAGAATGCTCCAAAATTCATACTGATGAAAAGAAATGTGTTTGCTCACAGAGTACACAACAAGCCCAGGCAACTAACTACCACAAAAGAAAGTACCCTCCTTCTGAAACCTACCCTTCCAGAAGCAGCCCTAAAACACAGGAAATAACTGAGCTTTGCTCTTTTTTTTAGTTTTTCTTTCAGAAAACTTTTCGCAAAGGTAGAGCTCAAGCATTTCCACAGACAATGAAAAATGATGCTGCTTCATGGGCTTACACACTCCTCTAGTGCAGTGCCTTCTCCGGTGGCCTACAGTGATGAGGGAGCTCATCGCCATTCCCCACGCGGTGCTGGGTGTTTGTGCAATGAGCACCACCTGCCCAGCAGTTCAGGTTCATCGCCTATTGAAAAAATAGGCTGTCCCAGCTGCAGTGCTTTATCAGGTAACAAAAAAAGAAGTGCTGGGGCATCACTTGTTTCAAAAGAAAAATAAATCTCTCAATTTTAATGGTACTAATTTTGCATGTGAAACTTGCATTCATATTGTATTAACAGTTTAAATATAGCTTTCTTGCCAGATGCCTGAATATGCTAGAAAAGATACTTCAAATATGCAAATTGGGTTTCTGTTTTAATACACAAAGAAACTTAAAATCACATCACTTTCCATCACCAAGACAGGTTTCAATCTAAGCTTTGTTCATGTGAAAACTACAACAGCAAACAAATGGTTAACCAACTGTGTTTAACCCACTATCTGTAGTCTCACTTCTAGTCAACTGTGACATGGGCCACTACACTTCCCAGGACACCAGTGACTTAAATGAAGACTACATATTTTGCTTAACATTAGAAGATTATATATATAAATTACAGTTAAAAAAACAGCTTCTCAGACTGCAGTGGGTGCTTGGTTCAGCACCCATAGCATGGGAAGGCAAAATTCCTGAGAATTCTTCAGCATTATTCTTAACCAGTCTGATCCTGCACCCTGCTGTTATAAATGGTGTTCATAATGCTTGGCTGTCTCAAGAGAGTTAGAGAGTCTCAATGAACTCATGATTATAAAATGCTTTGAGATCCTAGAATGAAAGATGCTGAATGAGTACAAATTATGACTATTATTATCTTTCGTGGCCAAAGTTGTGTCTCCTTCCACTCACATGCACCTATGTTTTGTCTTTTAAGATTATAACATCTTCAAAACAAACAGTGGCCTCCCAACATGTCCTCAGTGGTCTTGTTGTATAAATAAAAGTGATAAGAATAATATTAGTGAAAACAATAGCATGGTAAAAACAAATTAGATTCCTGCTAGACTCAGAAATTTCTTCCTTATCTCAGGACTGGAAGATTTCTCCATTTTACTTATGTTCTGATCTCAGAATCACCTGTTCTCTTTTCCTCACGTGCAGCTGCTTCTGCTCTAAGAGCTTTGTTGGTTTTCTTTTAGCTTTGCACAGGCCATGTTTCTTGAAGTGGTTACTGGGAGGGTCCCAACCCCTTTTAACAAAATGAGTACAAGTTCCTTTGGAAAGTGGATGGGGAGCTCTGAACACATCAGAGAGTGTAAGCGCTGAGTAGGATCTTTCATTTGACTTTCAGTCTCTCAGGTGACCGAGTTAGGGGAAAGGAGACAGAAATTTAACAGACAGTCCAGACTTTTGGATTCTGCCCAGGCCATCTACTGTGCTCGCCCCTCAGCTAAGGCATATTTCAAGGATGACAAAAAATACGACACCTTTTCTAGTGATGCAAGAGAAAAGAGAATTTGCAAATAATAATGAGATGATTGCTATCCTTTAAAGTCAGAGGGAGAGCTCATTTGCGTGCACCTCAAGGACTTGTAGTGAAAGACTGTAGAGAAGAGTATTAAAAAGGTACTGACACTGCTCAATACAACATGTAAGGTCTAAAGATCAGAATTTATCCTCTAATTTCTGCCTCAATTAGAGAGTCTCTATCTTTTATAACATCTATGTGGATGGTTTTGTTGCTGAACTGGTTTATACACTTTTAAGAAACCAATGCTTTACTGCATTTAAAACAACCAATTGTCTTCATGAAGAGCCCTTTGCAGGTACCTCTAGGTTGCCTGAATCCCAGCTCAGCTGTCTAACATCATGTCAAGTACCATTTGCAAAGATGTGTTATTTAATTCATGAGGAGCAATTGCCCACACTGTCAGTGTCGAGGGTCACAGCAGCTCACATGTACCACTTCTACCAGCAACCCCTGGACTCTCTGTTATCTCCAGCCCAAGCTAGGACAATGGCCTCTTCACAAAATTGCAAGACTAGGGTTGATCATAATGACTGGTGATCAGAAACTTCAAGATCTCTCTCACACTGTGTGAAATGGAGGTGTCCACCAGAAGCTGGAGGTTTACTTGAAAACCTAATGCTACTTACCCGCATTAGAGTCTGGGAAGTGTTTGACAGCAAGCTCACGGTGCAGCTCACATCCACAAGGCCATTATATCTACTTGAAGGTGCTACTGTGATGCTGAGCACTGACAGGCAGAGGATATGACACACTGGCAGTAAGGGAAAAGGTGGTGAAATTAAACAGTGCCATCAGAAGCAGAGGCAGTAATACACACGGAAAGAAGGAGTTGAGAGTGGAGGGCTGCAGCCCCCAGTGAACATCATCCTGATGGCATAAGCACTGCTGCTTTAGAGGAGACTGCTACAAGTTTCACTATCAATTACCTCAGGATAATCAGAAATAACATTTTCAGAACAAAGCAGTGCCAAATTCTATACTGCACTTGGGGGAAAAAAGCCAGGGCAAATGCCCGTCACCTAGATTATCATTTATTTCACCCAATGTACTTATGAAAATGATCTCTCATTTGGCTCACAGCAGTAGAAATTTCTCAACAAAGTAATAATTCTCCTGTAATACAGTCCAGGGTAGTTAAATATTACTCAGATAAAAGCTCCAAGACTCTCTTGAAATACTGTCCCTGCTCGGGAATTTCTCACAATCATAGGGAGGTAGGAGCTGACAAAAGGGCAACAAGAAATGAGGAATGATTTTTCACCCAGACAGAACCATGGGCTAAGGATCCATCACATCCCACCTGGTGGCCAAATTGTGGCAGGGAGTCAAAGAAGCAGGGGTTATGGGCTATCAAAAAATGCTGCAGGAAGTTTCACTGCGGCTATTCAATATTCAAAGGGTCTCAACCTTCTTGCAACCTGCTGAAACACAAGTGAAGGGCTGAGCTGGCTGTGCTACGCACTGTTGTTCTGGATGCTAATCATCCGGCTTGTGGAGAGAGCAGGAGATGGCCCTTGGAGGAGAAAAGTCACAGGAGCAGAGAGGTTGAAGTCAGAGCCGGAATGAGAGCTCTAGCAATGTGGGGAAAGAGCCAGCAGAGAGAGCAGATTAGACTTTTCCAACACGAGCATAACAATTAAAAAAGGCAGAACTACAAAGACAAGAAGGAAGTGTTAGCAAGAAGAGGGGAAGGCCAGTCAGAAGGTAGTGTGCAGTAGGGGATTTGAGACAGACCCCAGCATCAGAGGAGAGGATGGGATGAGGCAGAGAGGAAAAAGAAGAAAGCGTAACCTGGCTAGGAGCTTCCAGAGCAGGCAAGAGCCCACAGAGAGCTATGTGCACCCACTGCATGAAGGAGAGTAGTTTAGGGAAGACTAATGTGCAAAGGACTTAGATGAAATGGAAGGATGGACAGTCAGCGTCCTCAGAGCAGGGAGCACACGGGAAAGCGAGAGCAAATGAGAGGTATCAGCATCTGCTGATCTTACTGAATCAGCTTCCTTGCACAAGCACTACCCCAGTGCTAACCAAAACCCACCAGCCTCAGGCTATGAGGTTGGTTAGATGCTTCTGGACATGCATTTTTTCTGGGGAGAGTGGGCACCCAGAGCTAAGCACCACACCCTCGGTCTCACTCAATCCCCACATGGAAGGGAATGTCAAATCTTACATGCTCTCCCCTCTCTGCCCCCTGGCTGCATGATCCCGTGTCAGTCACAAGCAGGAATTCCTGCCAAATGAAAGCTAATTTGTGATCACGATGCTCCAGATGGTAAGTGCACAGGTGCTTGTGCTGTGGGGATTGCACAATATAATGCAGAAGTACCTATGGTCTCTGAGCCAGATCAGGTTAGGATTAAAGAGCTAGGAGAAGAAATACCCTGCTCAGCACTGGAGGCAGTAGGGGACGTGGGGCACCCTGGATTCAGAGCCATTCTACTGCTTTCCCTCATCCTCTGCTTTGCCATCTGGCTCTTAATAAGCCCCAAGATCTTGGCAGCCAAAGCAGGCTGTGCACCAGGGAAGGGAATCTGAATTTCCCCAGCTGCATCTTTTAAGGCTGCCGCCAGCCTGAGGGCACAGCCACTGCACTGACACACAGACCTAATGATCTGCGCCGTTCAAGATATCAAATGCTTGAAGAAACTCGCCCTGCTCAGAAGGCCATGCTCAAGTTGTATTTCTGTGCTGTCTTTTGTGCAGCTGGGACTGACTTTGAGGAGGTCAGGAAGAGTCTGATGGCTCAATAAATAAAAGACACTTG
Organism: Aegotheles bennettii; assembly: GCA_013398125.1. Lineage (NCBI taxonomy): Eukaryota > Metazoa > Chordata > Aves > Caprimulgiformes > Aegothelidae > Aegotheles > Aegotheles bennettii. The sequence continues at coordinate 937,959 of VZRW01000387.1, forward strand.
GGAGAGTTAGCAGAACTGACAGCTCAACAAGATCCATGTTTAGCTGTCAAAACATTCCTCCATGTACAGAGATGCAGCTAAGAAGGCTGTCCGCATACCTCCTGGGCTAGAGAAGAACTTATTGCGCTAATTGGTCAAGCGGTACTTCATGGAGAATGGAGCAAACTGAAAGAGGTGGTGGTGTGTGCAATTAGAGCCGAGGAGGCTGAGGGCTATGGCAGGACATAAATTTGCACCTGGACCACTTTGATGTATTAAAAAGATCATTTTGTCCATGCAACATTTTTGTGTCCTGTTTAACCACAACAACAGCAGCAGCGCAGCAGACCCCTTCTGTTTTTTAATGATTAAGCAGCTCGCAGGTTGACTGAGCAAAGGCTGAAGGGGAAAAACAAATATATATATATGTGTATATATATATAATTCTGCTTGTAGAATTTACTTTAAAAGGGTGGGCTAGACATTCAGATGGTGCAAACCAGAGTCGCTCCAGGGAACTCGCTGATTTACACAGCAGTGGAGAATCTAGCTCAGCGTGCCAAAGTGAGCAACGTACTCAGGTGTTCATCGGCTAGTCAAGAGGCACTATTTGAGTCAACAAGGCTGTCCAAGCCCAGCCCAGACTAACTGCAGCCCTCTGAGCCCTCAGCTGCATTTGTCTTTCACAGGAACATATGAGACAGGGAGAAAACTGGCTCCCAGGCTGCCAGACCAAGAGCAAACACTGCAGACAAAGACCCCACTCTCTAGGGATATGGGTGATTGGAACCTGCTTCCTTGCAGGTGACACTCTAGAGCTTAACTAGTTAAAGTCCCTGACCCCAGTTATGGGGCCTCTCTCTGTCTGGCTTTCATGGACTCCTGCTACCACCTCTCAGCTCAGACTAACCTGTTTTTCAGGGCTTCCTCTCTCCTTGCTCCTTTTGAGGAGCTGATTCCCTCTTAGAGAGGACCTCAGAGCAAGCATGCCTCCTCCACCTCCCCTCTCACCTACCCTTGTTCCTAAGAGCCAAGCAAATTTCAAAAGCATACCTATAAAAAACTTGTGAACATCAAACAATTTACAGACTTCTTTCCCTCAAACTATGTATTCTGCTCTCCATGCTCCCTTTCTGTCCCTCTGCATTAGTTTTACACCCTGCCCCCTCCCTGTGTAGGGCACACCTCTGAAAATCACACACGCTTTGTAAGGTTTGCAACATGGAGGAGGAGAACAGTGAGGCCAGAAAAGTGCTGGAAGAGATTGCCTGGAGTTGTCTGTGATTGTCTGTGATTTCTGTCACTAAGGCTTTTCAGAGTAGGAACAAACAAATATTTGTGAAGAATGGCTTAGGCGGAGTTGATCCTGTCTCTGAGACAGGCAGACAGATCTTCAAGTCTGTTCCAATCTCATTGTTCATGCTTCTGTGATTGTGAGAGCAGTTGTGACATATTCTGCAACAGAGTGGAGCAAAGCCAGCTGAAGGCCCTATGGAGCATCTTCAGGGCTGAAGCTGCTTACAGGAAAGGAAGCTCATGTGCAGTATTAAGCTACTTTATGGTTTTGTTCCAGACACAAAATCAAAGAAACTTTGTTCAGAGATGGTATGACAACGAAGTCAGGTCCTAAACAGGCACAGTGACTCCCCTCCTTTTACCATCTCCAAGATGCTGCACCTCCATCTTAGACTTCAGGTGCATGAGGCAGCTCACATTCAGAGCACCTACTGCATGGGCGGTAAACATTTGTGTTAGACAAATAAAGGGCTTCTTTTGTCCTGATCTACAGGAATGTCCATCCGGCACTCGGTGCTGGATCCCCATGAAAACCTCCCAGAAGCTAGACAGGATGGAGCGAGTCTGGCCACAAGCAGGGAAACGGCAGGCAAGGAAGCATTGAGAAAGTCAGCATAGCAGATATGATAGCAAAATAATCCACGTGTATGCAGTGGATGGAAGGAAAGAAGTTACTCCAGAAACATTGACGCAAGCCCTCCCTGCAATACCACCTTATGGAGAAAACAAATGGTAGGGGAGCTATCTAATCTACCCATCGCAAAGTCTTTAAGCCACAAGACGGTATTTACTAGCTGGTACCAGACAACATTCAAGCAAGAACAGAAAGTCACTTTCCCAGCCCTCCTTGTGAATTGCTCCCATCTGTGCAAGAGAGCAATCCAAAGTCCTTATGCCCATGACAGCACTGCAATCACACGCTTTGGTTTTTAAACCCAAAATAGCATGAGCCAGACCACGGTGAGGCAAGTACATCACATGCAGCTGCACTGATGAAGAGGAGACATTGCAAGCGGCTCTCCAGGGCGCAGGTTGCTAGGGAACATTGCAAAGCCGACGCAGATTTCCCTGCCACTTGCTGGCTCTTTCCTGTCTTTCCACCTCACTCGCTCTGTGCCAGCCTCTTCGCCCCAAGAGTGCCATTCGTCCTGTCTGAAGTGTGCAAAAACAAATCTGCCAGCAACAATGGAGCCCAATTGCTTGGCATGTGTTCCTGAGGAAAGAAATCTCTCTAGCCTTTGATTTTCAAAGGCAGCCAGCTGATGGGTTGGGGGAAAAAACACTCTCTTCATTTTCCCCAAGTCTGTGTGTTATTTCATTCAACCTGTGCTATGACTAGGGGTGGGTGGCAAGCCCAGGTTGTGCACCTCAGTGGGGTGACTTTGTGGGAGCTGTGCTGTTTGCAGCCGGCAAGACATGGTGCTCTGAACACCACGCTGTGCCCTCTGGACCCTTTCTCTTGCCCTAATGTGCTGCTCTTTGTGAGGTTGTTGCAGGAGCCAGCATAGCTCTGCAAAGAAGGCTGGACAGCCACTGGACACCACTGGAGTGGTGCTCCTGCCACTCCAGTGAGCAGCGGGAATTATGAGAAAGGGCACACAAGCAAGGGAAGGGCTGCTGGAGAACCACAAGGGAAGGACAAGAAAAATTCTGCCTTCTCAAGAAAGAGCTGAGGTAAGGAGACACCAGTGACCAAGGTGAAAAACAAAAGGCTTTCCAGTATTAATCAATCTTTAAACAATTTGACTGAATGATTAGGAAATGCAATGCTCCCTACTGAGGCATCAGAGATTTATATTTAGATGTTGGGTGATTTTTTCCACCCTGCGTTATTTTTAGCTGCTAGTTGATGCTAGGCTGGTGGTGGCTGCTATCAGATCGATGAGGCTCTCCCATGATAGCATATGGGTCAGAGATAGCAATCTGAAGCAGGATCTCGTTGGCTCCAGGATGCTGCCTATTGCTGGAGCCCTTGGCTGCACAAGGAGACAGCACAGGAGTGGAGCACTGGCTGGTTCCAAAGATGTGTACACACCAAGGCTGCAGGCCTGGTCAGATGTCCTTCAGTACCAACAGGGACTTAAACTCTAAAAGCAGCAGAGGGGAGACACCTAACAAGCCTGTGTAACTCTAAGAAATAACAAGAGAGAACAGCTTTGGAAGTGATTTTGAGATATCACTTAATAAACCTCTTATACCAAGAAGGAGGAAAATAATGTGTTTGAGGACCTATTAGACACATTAATTCTGGAGACTGAGGAGGAAGCATTTTGTTTTCCTAATAATAGCACAGCACAAATCTTGTGTGTCCACAGTGCTTGTACTTACAACACCAGCTAGACAAGGGGAAACTCATGTAATCCCCAGGGCAGACCAGGTCAGTAGTTTCTACCTGCTGCCAGGGTACTGTCTTCAAGAACGACCATCACTTGATGATGAAGTAGTAAAAAAATACAAGCATAAACCAATAAAATACTGATAGTGTGTCAAATGACTAATTCACCCTTGACTCCAGGTAATTTGTAATTAGACTTTGAGATAAGAGGATTTATGTTTCTTCTCAAAAACAGAGACTCATACGCAGTGTGACAGCATGCTTTCTTATCTCATGACAAGCCAGGCAAGGATGGTCAAGGTCTCATCTTGAACTTCGATCAGCAGCACAGCAGCAGCACACCGATATGCAAATACCTTCCAAGGATTCGTGTTAGGTATCATTTTTAACCTCTACACAAACAAGGATGATTCTCGTTTTATGAGGGAATAGAAAAAGTTGAATGCAAGTGTACAGCAGGACATCAGCATTCCTACAGAGAACTTGCCCTGCACCGGTGCATCATCCTCCAGCGACCCTGAGGCATGACCTTAAAAATAAGAGATAGCACCAGCATCTCCTAGAGCAATTGTGTGAACAACACTATTCCACCTTCATTTCACCTTTAATCTACATTTAAAAAATTATATTCATCTGCAGAGACATGCTAGGTTGATACATGCCAGGTACACTTTATTCCTCAGCTCAAGCCATATGGTTCTAATAATAGTGGCTAATAAAGGAAGAGTATGTTTTCACCTGTAATTTTTCAAATCCCATCAAAAAGTGGTGCAACACAGAACACTGCAGACTGCAGCACAGCGCATGTGCTCAGTCCTATTTTGCACTGCTCTGCATTTGCTCTGCTAATGGTCCTTAATTAATATGCACAACCAACTCAGCATCAAGGGCAAAGAGAAAGCAGTACAACTATATGTTTGCAGAAATGGTACCTTAAATTAAAACAAACAAAGCAATTGCAAGTTTATTAAAAGTGCGTGTTGGGATCAGAGCCCTGTATCAGACTTTGGAAATAACCAGGAACAGAGGACATCGAGTTATCTAATGGGATTTTTGTAATCATTTTACTTCAGAAATAAATTTTCCAGCAGTACGGAGGCAAATGCTCTAAGCCAACCTTGAGATCTTGGTCTTGGCATGTCTCAATAACCTCTGTAGTTAAAATCATCTACTGGGCACTTCCAGGAAAGACAGCCAGTAGATTTCTCACAGAGGAAAATCAGCAAGTAGCAACCATAGCTAACTCACACAGCTTAATGGAAAGGAAGCAGGGGCTATGACTGGTATTAACACTCCAGTCTAGAGCTGGGGGATTTCCACCTAATTTATTGTGGAAAAAAATATCATTCACAAAGTCATCCATAGAGTACATACTGCAACACAGCATCTAATATAATAGCCTGGCATCATCTGACTCCAGATGAAAGAGTAGGAGGATATATTTATACTGCATATGACTCCAGTCTTCAAGAACACACCTCAAGGCAGTAGCTATGTGGTCTTTTACCCAGCGGTGTTCTTAGCCACAACTACTGTGTTAATCTGCCAAAAAGCATGGGTGTGTGCAGCCAGACTTGCTGGGGGGGAGGTAAAATCTTCCAGGTGACTTTTTGCTTATGGAAGAGAAACCCAACAAGGCATAGAGAGGCTGAGCTAGCAGCTGCACAACAAGCTGCAGCAGAAGGATGCCCTTGGAGATCCCAGCAATATGCACATGGCCAGAGACGATGCACAAATTCAAGTTTCACAGCTCACCTCTGGGCTGAGCTAAAACCACGTTCCCCAAACCCAAGAATCTCAACAGTGAAGATGGGTTTACTCCAAAGGACTGAGGCAAGGCACAAGGACACCTCAACAGCATACTTTTCAAGTGAAAGCTGAGACATCAAGTCTACATTCAGCACAAAGAGGCGTTAGTCCATGGTAACTCTGGGACACAAGCCTCCATTGAGGTCCATGTCATGAGTTTGACTTGACTGTACACAAACCCACTTGAAGAGACAGTCCTTTTATCTAGGGGCTGCAGAATAATGCAAAAAAAAAATAATAAAAAAAATAAAATTAGACTCAAATTTCTTATTAGCTACATGTCTAATTGCCAAGAGTGTCACAAATTTCAGTGCAGCACCTGAACATTAATTCCCACCTTCCTGCCATGTTTATTGGTTCAACTGTTTAGGAGCTAAAGTCTGTTATTTTTCACCTCATGGGTTAGGAGACCAAAAGATAGTGGCAAAGGAAAGAATAAGACGACCATCTGTCTTCTCAAGCAACTGCAGGTTGTCTTTTATCATCATTCAGGGGATCCATCTGCTTACTGTACCTATATATTCCTTTAAATCCAGAAAAGTTTCTGTCTACAGCAGAGAGATTTTGCACAAAAAGTGATTGCCAGAAGCTTACTTTCCTCTTTTAGGGGTCGTATTTGGTACCATGACCCCTACTGAAAAGCATCCAACTGGGGACACTTCTTGTTAATGTCACAGAAAGAATTGTCATTAAAAAGCCAAGCCCTCTGAGAAGGGAGGGAAATAAATCGTGTTGCTAATAACCTGAGCAGCTTCTTTTAAACTATGCATTTTTAGTTCAAGATCTACTTTTATCAGCAACTTTTGGGTTTTTAGACCAGAACCCCGCCAACACCTGCTCTCTCTGCTCAGTGAGTAGTAGTGCTAGCATGATAGTACTAGCCCTAGTACGAGAACTAGCTGACACACAATTCACGGCTGCCTCCACTTTGCATCCCATGCACTTTCCCAAAGCTAGCTGCTGTGTTTTCAGCGACCTGAGAAGAAATACTTGTTCTCTTCGTAATTAGATTCACAGTAAATGCGGGAAGTGAAGCAAAAAGAACACAATGTTCAAAGCTGCCACTCATGGTTAAATAATTAGTCAATATTACGCTCAAATGCTGCCTCCAGTGTTCATGCCAATCTGTACAGGGAGGTATTTGTCCTTACATTACTTTGGCGCCTCGTTTCAGTAATTTCTATAAGCTGGCAGTCTGGCCTCAGCAGAGAATGGGTCATACCACTGCTAATTCAGATAGATTACTAAATACAAATAAGAATGGAGAGGGATTAAAGGCAGTGAGGTGTTAACAAAGCTTTAGTAATGAATATATGCAAGAAATCCTTTCACCTGATTTTTATAAAGTAGGCCTTGTCTAAAAACAAAGGGGCTAATTAGCTGATAATTAATGCATAACTATAATCCTATTTGGTCTACATCTCTGTTATAGTTATACACACAGAAGTGCTATCGGTTCCTGATGAGAGGCATTCCATTGCTTCTCCACACTGCATAGGTACCCACTCCTTTTGCTCAACAGTCAACAATACTGTGGGCCCTGGTGGGATCCTGCAATGCTTTCACAGTCTGGAAACAGCAGTTCGCTGAGGCACTGCTCCATCTAGATATTTATGTTGTGCCTCCCAGTGAAACATTTATCATGGCTGTATTTTTCCCCATAGCATTTGTGTGCGCTAGAAGGGCTTCCTGACAAAAGGAGTCATGATGGCTTATAGTTGATCTAGAGCTGAATGGATGCCTGAATGGATGCTGTTGCTTGTCTAAATAAGCTAACTTAGAAAGAAAGCAAGAAACGTTTTATGAGCAGTAGGAACAAGTACAAACTAACTCCTGGAATGTTCCTGCATCACCTGCACAGACTTTCTAAAGCCTTCCATCAAAGGAATGGAGACTCTGTCAACATTTAGCTTCATCACCTAGCAGCTGCCCAGCTCATACCTGGTTATGCTGTGGAAGTTTCACTTCCACCTCATGCCACCCAAAGGCAGGAGTATTACAGACATGAATTAAGTTACCTTGTTGAAAAACAGAAGCAGGAAGAAAAGCCAGCTCTGGCATACAGCACCTCTTCTGCTCTGCTGCACTATGAAGCCTCTGCCTGGAAGCTGTCCACAAGGAGCAACATTATGATTTTAGGAAGAATTTTCTTTCAATGCAATTTCACCAAGACTGAACTCAGTAAAGGTCAATAAAATAGCCACACACCACAGATGCAGCAACTAATAGCAATCTGCAGCATGAAGAAGCCCAACCAAATACCAGCTCCTTTTCATAATGCTGCTTGCTCCTGGAAAGGAGCCACTTCTCCCTGATCTTTGCCTGGTGCAGAGACTACTCTGACGTGGGCTACTAAGAGCACCACTAATAAAACTGAGAGCATCACTGCTAAAACCAAGACCATGTCTCACAAGCAGGTCCTGCAAATGCATCCAACTGGCTCAATGCAATTCTAATCTACAGCATCTCTTGGATATGGAGACTACCAAGCACTGAGGTTGTGGGTTTCTGCCCAAACACTTTGTCCAACCTTCAAGCATGTGAAAGAGAGGGGAGAGGAGAAACACCAATAAAAGAACTCCAAAATTATTTGTTTTGTCTGAGTTTTACTATGCATGCCTGACTGACTTCAGTGATCAGATAGCTCACATCTGGGCTGCCACCCTTTCCTGGCCACTTCACCCATCCACACAGCTTGCTGGGGAAAAGGAGAGTGAGATGGGATCCAAATTAGAAACTATTTATGATTGCTGAAGTAGAAAACTAATTGCTTTTCTTTCCCTTCTTCTCCCATTCTGAAACACCCCTCCCAGGGAAATTTGTGCTGAAAAGTCCTTGTGAACAAACACACAGAGTAACAGAACGTGGTCCATATGTACTAGCAACCAAAAATAAACTTAAGTCTGAAATGCATACAGTCAAGTGGATTCATGTCTATCTCTACACCACCGTAACAGATGGTCAGTGAACTGTTACAAGACAGACCAAGACTAGTTAAACAGATGGGGAGTATTATTTTTATACTGGTTTGTAAGTGAATATTTAAGTTTCCACTAGGTTATCTGAATTACCATCAAAGGAGCAAGAACACTCCTCCAGTCCCCATCTAGCCAAAACCAAATCCCATGGAAGCTTTTACCCAAGGAAGCTACTGTGATTTCTTCTTTCACCGGTGCTGCTAGTATCTGTAGCAAAACCCTCAGACCTCAACAAGGGTGGCCCAACACTGCATGTCTCTGCAGTCCTGCTGCTGCCTAGGGCAGACTGGGCCGTTCTGTTTGCACTCCCGCAACAGCATCGCCACAGAGCTCTGGCCAATGCTGAATGAGCCGCAATGGCAGTGGCGTGCGAGGTGCAGGCCTCCTCCGGCTGCATCCCCTCCTCTCTCTTCCTTCAGCAGGTTTTGTTCTTTTGATTAATTCACAAAGCAGGGATCTAGAGAGCTGGAGCTAAGTTCTGGGACTGAGCAGATAGTGGTGGCTAGCAAAGAGCCATTAGAGAGGGGGAAAGGGGAATAGAGCATTTTAGAAAAGACAAGCATATAAAGACTTGATCAGGCATGAGAAAGACCAAAGACACTGTAGACTTCTCTCCATTTTTGCAGTTCATATTACTTCATGTTTCTATTACTTTACGTTTCCTATTACTTATGTTTCTCACCTACAGACACACCGGTCAGGTTCAATTTCCCCTTCTCAGGGTTTAAGCAGAACATCTGGGTTCACAAGAGGGCAGGGCAGACTCAAAAATAAGTTAATTAACAGCTCACAGTACCTTAAATCACATTCAAAAACCTAAACCAACATTTGCTGAAGACACTGGCATATCTCGCTGCCTGGTATCTTGAAGAGACTGGGGGCTTTTCAAAAACTACTGAACACCCTTTGACAATCAGAGCAGCCCACTGTTTTCAAGATGGGCAGAAGAATACTGGAGACAACAGTGTTCACTTAATTGTAAGAGTGGAAAAATAAAAATTAACCAAAATACCTGTTCTGTAAGCTCTCATACACTGAAAGAATCAATCTCCTGCCCACAAGATGCCTGGTTCACATCTGCTTTACACCTTTTTAGCAATTCCTACAGTGGGCCGGTGCAGATTAGTTTCCCCCCACTTTAAAATCATTTTTTTACAACCAAGGGGATGCACAAAGGCTTCAAGTGTGACTACAATTCAGGCTTCCCTTCAGCATTACTCTGCTGCAATCAGATGTCATCACAATTGTTGGTACAGTGCTTGGTTTTGAAATCCCACCATCTAAATCCATCTCTTACTTCTCAGAGTGACCATTATCTTCTAACTGTTTGAAATACTGCTGACTACTGCTATGAAGCTGCAGGGTGTTGCCTGCAAGCCTCAGAAGAGCTTGTACTTGCACTTCTTTATAAAGGAGTTCCACTTTGTGGCTGCATTATCTGTCCAGCTGCCATTAGAAAATAGTGCTAAAGAAAAACGAAACTCTCTTTGCAAGTATTTATTCCTAATTTACTGAGGTTAACAGTATCCACTGACAAAGCCCAAAAAGTTCTCATTGAAATATTTCATTTACCTAACAGCTTGAAATCTCCAGGCTGAAGATTATGTGCACGTACACGCCTGTGTGCTAAGTCTTCAATTAAAGAAAATATAAAAGCTTTGCAGTTTAGCCACTGGGAGACTTTTAAGCATTTGCAGCCTCATGTCTTTGCACATGAAACGTTAATGGGGCAACCACACACGGCTGGCTCCACAGCTAATGCTTCAGATAACAATGGCTTTGTGATACCTATCACTGGGCTTCAGAGGTGAGGGGTCCTGCCTTGCTTCATAGTTGATGACACCTTGACAGCATGCCATGTTCTCCAAGTCAGTTCAGGAGTTCATTACATCTAGATAACACTCTTTTTGCTCTCTGGCTCATGTTTATTAATGCCACGCACAACTCAGCGATTCATCAGAGAAGATGGAGTGGTGTTCTGCAGCAGGCAGCCAGTCTCCAGTTGATCCACTGCCCTGGTTCACCACAGGGCTTTTAATTTCATGAATTTATTTATTGCAATTCCTGAAAGTCCGGTGCTGTTACAGAACAAGCTCGTAACTGCACCTGACAAAGGTTCAGGGCTTGTCAAAATTGGTTTAATTTGTATGTTGTGTAAACAACATTAAAAGTTTGGGAGTTTAGCATTAGGCCCTCAGTTACTAAAGTGACATTTTTAAATATGCATGACTGGAGAGATATTTGCAGAACACGTTATTGTTAGTGTGGCCAACAGCTAGCACAGGCGAGCAGCCTGTGCTGTGCTGCTCTGTGCTATTCCACATACAGGATGGCAACCTGCTGCTGCTCTCTTAGTCCAAGTGTCAGCTCAGTGCACTCTGCTGTGGAAATTAATTTTCTAAGATTCTCTGGCAATCGCATTGAAAAGGCTTTCAAGTTTTGCTTGGTAGTTTAAAATGAACTCAGCTGAGGAACTGGCAGTACCAAAAACACTTGCAAAACTTAATAAGGGCTTTAGGCCTGATGTAGAAGAGGTCAACATTTTGAAATCCTTTGCATTAAACTTACTTTCACTTCTTTAGGTTGGGCATGCTTGCAACATCCCATTCCCCCTCCTTCAAGTCTCAGTCCTTGTATCATACCTTCTCCATGTTTTGCTTTGGGTACCAGCAGGTAAGGGTTACCGGGAGAACAAGACCGAGGTTTTCAAGAATATAGTCCCAAGTATATGGTATACACACATATAATACATACAATATACACATATACAGATAGTGTAACTTTATAAACACAAACACATCTATAAAGCATCTAAATCCTTAATCTAGGCAGCTGAGTGCAGTGAGCTGGCAGTGCTACCAGAACAGCATTTAGAAGAACGAGTCACTTGTCTTTGTGCCTAATACAGATGCAGGAAAATTCACCTTGGGTCTGTGTTTCTAAATTCATCTCAGAGGACAGCAGCATCCAGCCACTGGAGCCGTGATCCTCTGAGACAGCCAGGCAAAAAGGAAAGAACAGCTCTGCACTCTATACCATGCATGTTTTATAAGGGGTCTGGTGGAGAATCAGAATGTAATTTGCAGAAGATTGAAAAATACGAGGACACTTAAAGGGCCTTTGATGTGACTCTGTTTCACTTAAAGGAAAAAAATTGGTGCTTCATATATCACATTTTGGCTTAGCCAGAGTCAATGGCAGTTTAGCCAAGGGCAAGGTTTTCAAACCACAGTTTCTCTTTAGAAGCTAGAATGATTTAGTATTGGATTTATCTCATGGTCTGATTTTATCTCTGGAGAATGGGGCTCTTTTTTGGGGAAACTCAAGAGTAACTGTTCCAATGAATGACTATACAAGATACACAAGATAACTATTGTTATAACAAAATATATTACTTTAATATTTAACTTTACTTTGATAAACATACTACCACAAAACCACTGGGCCACAGTTTTCAGAAACAGCAGTCAGCTGAAGCTTCGAGAATCAGCAAATCCTTGCTTTTGAAAAAAAAGGGAATGCTATCTAAATTAACTTCAACAACTAAAGCCATCTAAAATCCATTCCTCTTGGTTAAATAGAGATTTATTCCTGAAACATACTTTTTAGACACTTTATTTTCAATCCAATTTGGAGTTTTATGGACCAACCTGGTGTTACGGTGGTTGCTAAAGCAGTTATCTTAGTTATTACAATTATATCTTCCTTCTACCAAAAGCCATAAACCTGTCCACTTGTTGCATAATGCTGCAATTACTTCATAAACTCTGCTAGTCAGTTCATTGACTGCAAATAAGTGTCAGTGAGAGCCATTGGCCTGCACAGTGGATTAGAATGCAAATGGAAACCAGGGGATTCACCAAATAGATTTATGGAGGAGAGTTTATTGGCCATTAACAAAACGTCCACAAGATTCAAACTTTCCTCAGCAAATAATATTTGCAATTGTAGAACACCAATGTTGCAATGGAACTTTCCACTGCAGGGTGTGAAGAGGGAGAGAAAGAAACACTGCTGTGATCAGGGAGGTTGTGCTTTTCCCCGCTGCTGCCCTCTGGGACTTAATTCGCCTTCTCTAACCCCCAGAGTTAAACACATCCCCTTGCTGTACATGGTGATTGGCCTCTATAGGTGCTGGAAAATGCCCAGACTCTCTCAGGATCATGAAGAGAAGCTCTCACTCTGACTAGGAAGAAGGAATATGGACAAAATGCCAGCAAGTTGGCTTTTATCTTCAGTTTCTTGGACTACTGCACACCATCAAAAGCCTTTTGCTTCTTCAAACCCTGCAGTTCCTCTTCAGCTGAGCTGTGAAGTTGTTTCATCAACAAACTCTATATAAACTCTCAATGACAAGCCTGGAAGATTTATGATTTTTGTCATCTTTAAATAGCCATCATAAAAAAAATATATTGGCAAGTTGCTGAATTCATTTGCTGGGAATTGACACTTACTGATGGCTGCTGCTAGGGGATAATGTGGTGACCTGCTACAGTAACAACCAGATAAGAGCTGGCAATAAACTGAAAGGGGAAAAGGACTTTAGGTCAAACATTTTCAAATTCACATGCCTGAAGTCAAGCTTTAAAATGCATCTGTAAACATTAAATCAGAGGTCAGATTTTCTGAATTGCTGCATCCCTGCAGCCCCTATTGAAGTCAAATGCATCGTGCTATGGAAAATCATACCTCAGGCTTCTTTAGTAGCCAAATATAGATGTATACATCTAATTGCTGGGTGCCAGAGAGAAAAAAATGGCCTCAAAGGAAAGAAAAATGAGAAGAGATGTTCCAATGTGTTACAGCTGCAGTATCACTCACTGCACAGTTGCTTCTAATGAGAAATATCAGCTTCCAACTTGTGTTTACAAAGCTACAGTTCGAGGCCTTGATTTTATTTTGTAGAAAAAAAATCACCATTTGGCAACAGAACTGCAGATTTCCTTCTATGAACAGAGAAGACAAGGCTGCCCAGGTCACAAACCCTCCCAAACCTACCCCTGAAAGCACTGCAGCTCACTACCCCCACAGCAGGCCTGCATCTCTACTCATATCAATACTGGCATGGAGAAAATGCCTTGACAGGGTTTGCATGACAAACATATGCTGGGAGAGCCTGAGTGTCCTTATCAACAACGCTGGGATTCCCAAACAGAAGTGGCCTTTGCCAGGAGAAGTATCTGGGAGCTGCTGCCTGGGACGCACTGAATCCTGCTTCACTGACTTCACATTTCTAAGATTCAGTGAACTGAGGCATCTTGGGTGACACCAAGGCATCTGGCTGTTCCCTCAAGGATGTACATTTTTGGCAGAGAGATGTCCAAAATGCTCCTCTCTGCCAGCAGGAAAGACTTTTGGCTTTCAATGCTGCTCTCCATGCTGGAAATCAAGAGGGAAAGTGTAGCCAGAAAGGACCAGAAGGGACCTATTATATTCCACCATCACTGGAGAGTTTCCCTGCTCTCTCTCCCTGCCTCTTTCCACAGAGTCACTGGGTGACCCCCAATTTGTCTATAACTGCTGGTCAGCATCACCCCATTTGTTTCATGCTCTCCATTGCTGCAGGACACAGCATGTAGGAAATGATGCCCCATCCCTAAGAAAGGTCACAGATGCACAGAGCTGGGCTACCATGACGGCCCATCTCCAAAGCACCCTTTTTGTAATGCCACCAAAGAGCAAGCAGGGCAGAGGCTGCCCGTCTTGGATGCTGCGTTATGGAGATGCTGTCCTGTGATGGAGCAGAGTTAGGGTGGTGACAACATTGTTAAAATTTTGCTTTCAGCACACTAGTGGCACGTTGTGTGCTAAATGCCTCAGTCTGTTCCCGTAACATGACCCAAAGCTCAAAGAAATCCATTAGGTATGAATCTTTTTGCTTCCAGCTTTGCACCAGACCCTGTCAGCATGACTGTTGGTGTAGAATAGCAGCAACATGGAGGGAGTGTTGGGTTCCCACCATGGACAAAAAGCAGGTGGTGGATCTGTGAGGCTGAAGACAAACAGCAACCAGTGGCAATCATGGTCCTGGTTGTGACAGTCATGCTTCACCCAGACATCTGAACAGAGGCAATGTCAGAAAGAAGGGTGAGTGCCACAGCAAAGAAGCGACTGAATCTGCAGACAGGTGAATAGATAATGGATTCTGGGAGTGTAAGCTACAGCCAGATAACCAGGAAGGAAACATTTGTATAAATGCAGTGAGCAAAGCCAGACCCAACCAAGTCCAAAGAAAGGCAGTATGCCTGGGACAGTCTCAGAGATAATGAATTAAACAAAAGGAATAAAATGAACAACCACCTTACAGGCTAACCCAGAGGTACTGGAAAAGAGGCATCAGCACCAGCCTGAGCTACTGTCAGGGCTTAAAACGTGGCTCTTAATTGACAGATTGAATGTTGAGAAACCTGAGTGTGAAGCGGGGTGCCGGAACCCACAGCAGTGAAAGTTGTTACGCATCAGAGGACGTGGCCAGACCAGGCTTGGAGCTTGAAATGACTGTGATGGTAGCAACATTTTTTCTCTTTTTAATGCATTGCTGTTTCCTGCGCTGTGTGGTTACAACAGTGCAGGTGACAGTGCAGCTGAATTGTGCCACCACATACCGCAAAGACTAACTTCTCATAGCCCTTCTCAGGGCCAAAGAGGTGGATCTGACCATGGCTTTTGTCCGACCAGTCTTAGTCAATTCAACAGGGCTGCTAAATGCGGTGCAGAAATAACAGGATAGTCCCTCGCTTGAAGATGTTGAAGTCTCTTGTGCTCAGGGACAGGCTCGAGTAACCAAACCAAAGTGCAAACCTCATGTCTCTAAAAACTGTCTCGCAGGCAATAGGAAACTATGCTTCATTAAACAGCAACTCGGCAGCTTGCACGTGGGCTGTGTTTTGTAGTGTAACAGATTTAGGAATAGCAATGGCTTGGGCTGACATTACAAGTTTGGAAAAGACAAAGACAAGAAGGTTTCTCAAAGCTTTTGACGAGGGGGTTTGCAGTCATTTCCCTGTGGTTTCTTGTTTCTCTCACACTTAGCAGAGGAGTCGCATGCCAGAGCTCTGTCAAAATCCTTCAGAGTCACTCTAGTCTAATTCTGAGCACTGGGGTACCTGAAGTGCTGTCCTGAGCAACAACCATTTCAAAGCTGCTTTTGTTTTAGGTAGACATGAATCCTTAGTGTCCTGCTTTCTCTGACTCTTTCAACACCTAGTTTTGGCTTGCTCTGGGGGAAACAGGGCTTCTGTGCTTTTTCAGCACTTGATCCTCTACTTTGCTCAGAGTTTCTGCTTTTTCCTGCTGAAACTTTCTACATTCTCTTCTTCATAAAGGAAATGGTAACAATGGTTCCAAGGGCAACATATTCACCTCTAGAACAACTGCCAAATCAAGACCTCACTGTTCTGTTAATATACCTACATTTTATTTCTGACTGTAGCCAAGGATCACAGAAAACTAGAAATGTACAGGCTTTCCTACATGCAAGATCTATCTGTCTTTTATTCACATTTTAGCTGCTGTAAGGTAATAAAGAGACAATATTGCTCTTGTTCTTCTAAATGCTGCAGGTTCTGCGGAATCTCCCTCATAGCCAACCCCACAAATGGTAGAAAATGCTGCTCATGTCCATAGCTAGCTCTGGAGAAACTGTGTTTAGTAATACAACCCTGAGAGGTGATTTTAAAACAAAGTACTTGACCCCCTTGTGATCACTGTTGCCAATACATCCTTATGCTACCCTCCAGGCCAAATCACAATCCTTAACATTCACTACAGGGCACCACCTCCTAAGCTCCAGGCACCCCAAAACAGGCAGGAGCAGCTGGGTGTGCTGCTTTTGAAAAGCAGGTGCACAGGCACGTCTTCTAAACACTGCAAGTATGCCAGAGAAAAATAACATTCCCTTTCTTGGAACTTATTTTCAGCAGTTGAATGTTTCACAGGGAGAAACTGTTAGTGCACCACTCAAAAGGTCAATCTCTAAATAAACAGAGAAACAGAGTGATGAAAGGGGTTAGTTGTTATTAATGAAGCTGAGATGATCACAAGTCAAAAAAAGCAAAGCAGCAATAAAGACAGAGCTATGAGCATGCTAGAAATTTTGGCAAGATCACGTGTGAAGATACAAAGCAAAAGTTACATTCCCCAGTCAGAGATGTAACACGCCCCAAAAAATCCATCTTTACTTTTCCCTTGGATTTTCTGCTACTTTTCAGCTACTTTCACTTGGTTTAGAAGAATCAACAACTGGCTTTGCACTAGAAATGAGCACCACCTATCCCCAAATAAATACTATACTCATACTAAGGCAAAGGATGAAAACAAATATAATTTGCACCTACTACACAAACCTTGCTTTATCTTCATGCCTGAACAGAATTTCCCTCCAAATCAGATGCACATTTTTCCCTGACACATAATATCAGTAAAACATGGCCTATAGATCACATTAAAAGAAATCTGTATGGAGTCAGTTAAGAAAAACAAAAACCAACCAACCAGGAAGATGACAACATAAGACAGAAAATAATAATTGAAAATATTCAGGGAAACTCTGATGATGTACATCCTGTCCAAAGCTTTCTTATTTTATAGTGTTTACTTTGGGGATTTGCTCGCTACCAGTCATATGGCAGCATTACATTGACTATAAATATGTGCTTTACAGAAAATGCAGAACTGTAGAAGTTACAGATCAATTCTTGGCTCCGAGGTGAAATTCAAATCTGATTATGTATCCCAGTTAAGGACTGTCCTCCTTATAATGAGCTAAGCCCCAAACATCAGCACAGTCAAAATTTGGCTCTATAGCTTGCAGCTTGACCCTAGGTAAACCTCAAACAGAACCATTTGTGGTTCAAAACAAACAAACAACAACAAAAAAAATCCCTTGATGTGTCTGAGTCATCACATTGCATTAGTTCAATTTTCAAAGGTGGATTTGTCTCAGTCAGAGAGCTTTTGGTGGGATCAGTAAGTGTTTCGTGGCTCAAAGGCGATTTGGACACCACTCGTATGGAGGGAAGACCAATGTGAAAACAGCCACGTGTTCACATCACGCAGAGCCTCATGTGGAAGGCTGCGAGTGGCTGTTTGCAACTGCTCAGAGCCAGGCCCCAGCTTGCCGAGAACCAGGAGAGCACTTTGGACATTCCTGTGAATATTAAACAATTGTTAAAAGGGCAGGATGAAGTCTTCCCTCATACACGAGTAAAACCGCTCTGTGCCATCTCACGTCCTGCTGTACATCTTGTCCTCCTCCTGCTGGCACCCATCCAGGACAGTGTAATTAGAGGACACATTGCGTGACAAGAGCAAACAATACGGCAAATACACACAAATCAAGGGCCCCAGCTGCACAAGTGCCAGTGTCCCAGCACAAGAGAACAAAGGTGCTGAAAAAAGCCTGCATCTCCCTAGGCACTGAATGACAATGGGAAACTCCAAAGCAAAGACTGGGACCAAAAGAGCTCACACACTGATGGGAAAATTAGCAGGTGTCCCAAGATGCCAGACTGTACACATGGCACCAGCAGATTTGCAAGTGACCCAGATAAAGAGAGCAATGGATATATGCAATGGCCTTCCCCAACACAGGGGATTGCAGGAACAGGTGAGTCTAACAGTCTCTTGTCTTGGGGAAAAAATGTTAAAAAAACTCTGGTATTACAGATCAGAGTGCTGAGGAAACAGGAAAGGAAACAGCAATGAACTGCTGGAACTCACTGCTGCAAGAAATAACCAGGACAAACACTGCTGTGTCAACACAGCACTGAACACGATGGAAGTCTGGTCCTGGTATTGAGCTGTCACTTCCAGGTTAAAACATGTTCATGTTAAAACATGAGCAGCGAAGGAGGGAAATGCTGTAGGTCAACCTTGCAAGGTGCCCGATGCTTCCAACAGAAGCCAGCCAGTTGCACAAATTCCTTCTTATGTGCTAGAAGATGCAAGAAAGAGAAATGTAGAGCAAGGTCAAGGGAACATGTACGTTTGTACATTCATGAATCAGCTAGAACTAATGTGTGCTGCGGTGGCAAGAGAGTGAGAACAGAGAGATCAAACAAGCAGAGCTGACTATGCCTTGAGCTACACTCAAAGTCTTTCTTGAGGTTTGTTCTTTCAGTGCTGTCCACAGGAGGAATTTTGGGCTTGTTAAATTGCCAGGCTGCCCTAGCCTTTGGCCTAAGACAAGGTAGGGAATAAACTTACATGCTGTGTGGACAATACTGTCCCCTAATAAACATCACAACCAAATGATTGATTGAGATATCATTTTACTAAAGGCGGCTGATGACCGCTGGCTCTCCTCTTTCCCTTGCGCTCTGAAACAAGCAGACAAGGCAGCTGCACTGCTCTGATGTGCAAACACACACACAAACCCATCCGTGTTTGCTTTGCTTGCTGACCCATGCCTGCGAATCCCAGCCAATGAGGCAATGTCACTCTGTAGCATTACCTGAAAGACATCCCAACTCCAGCTCCTGGCCTAGGCTCACCCGTGGTGCCCAACAGCTCCCAGGGAGAAACTCAGACATTCCCCTTTCCCTCAGAGCTTCTGTGATGAGCCAGTGTAGCAGGATCAAAGGAAAACTGGAAGACACACTGAAACTTGGATTTGGCAGTTTGGATGGCCTCACGCAACAACCCTCAGACCTGACAGGTGCCATCACAACTTCTGCTTTTAAGAGGAAGCATGGACTGCTGCGTGCCAAAACCTCTGGGTTCACTTCCCCACTGCAACACGAACTCGCTCTTTAGACTTGGGCATGTTAATTAACCCAAGCAAGGTTTGGTTTCCCTATCAGCCTGATGAGTGCCAGCCATTCAGAGGCATTCTTATGGTCCTTCACCACTTGCTCACGAACCTGAATCCCACATGCCTGGGGCAAGCAGGCTCATGAAAGAAATCAGTGTGGAACAGCTCATCCACACTAACCCCCAGGGGCAAGGAAGGTAATACACCATCCAAGCTGTCAACCCAAGCTGGCAAATTCTTCGATCAGAGTGTGCTAATGACTGACATTAGGCCACTTGAACTAACCCACATTTTGGTTGAAAACAACTCATTGCCCACGTTCAGCTGAAGGCCGTAAATTGCAGTCCTCAGATTAGTACTTTGAACTTCTTGGACAGGAAGCACAAACAGAGCAGAAATCATGGGTGATCACAGGTGAACAGCCAACACTGACCACATAGGTAGAGCTCTAGAAGTGCAATTACCCAGCTGATATTTGCCTACATGCATGCACATGCATATGGGTGTTAAGATCCCACAGCAAACTCCAGACTCAACATATGTCAGGCAGTTGCCAGGTAGTTTTGTCTGGTAGGTTTTTATACTTATTCTCATAGTCCCCAGATTCATGAGTCCTCATGGTTTTCCCAGCACTCAAATCTCTTGGGCTCCTGCCAATCTAAATCTATCCAGTGGCAATCACACAGGTCTGAGGAAAGCTGCACACCTTTGATGAGGAATCACTGTCTCCTGCAATTCAAGTGAAAAATCAGTGCAGGTCAAGAAAGGCATCTGCAGAACAGCTGAGGCAGATGTGAGCTGATGTGAAACCATTGGCAATAAACTCTCATCAGCAAAAGCTCAGTGTAGCTGCCACGCTCACTATCATCACAATGCTCTGGACCTTGTATATTGAACCTTGCACATAAACCTTGTATATATTCATCGCTAAGGGGAAGCAAACAGCTGTCTCTTGTGCAGAGTGCAAGAGAAGCAGGAAAAATAAACCTCTCTCTCCAAGAAAAATAGGATGCGAGATACAGAGAAATCCTTCTGGGAAAAATCAGGACTAGGGGGCTTGGAAAGAAAGCTTAGGAGGAAATGCATAGCTATAAAGATAGCCCAAGTTTTCAATATTTTTGCTTTGTATCTGTGAGGATGCATGTTCACAACCAACCCATCCTGACATCTCTCTTTGATCTCTCTCTATACTGTCAACAATCCCTTCTGACAAGTCCCACACCACGGGTGGTGTCTGTGCACAAAGAACCCCAGTCAGTCACATCCCACTCCGAAAGCTACAGCAAACTGCCCCAGATATGGACGGGTATGCACTGTGGGGTGTCATTTACTTGAGCTGTTCTGTGACTGCATTCCTCTTCCTGCTTCTTTACAAGAACTCGCATGTGGACACCTTGTTATACAGAAAGTAAAATCGCTGTTTGCTCCAAATCATCTCATAAAACTACTGAAGAATGTTAAGCCAGTATACACCAGCCCAAGCCCTCCTACATATCGTCAAGTGTAAGGTGTCGATCCCCCTAGAGCTAGCCATAAAGTCACCATAACACCAGAATTAGGTTCAATGTGTAATTGTTTCAGGCAGACAGGGAGTAAAAGAATAGAACAGGCTATTCTGCGGTTTACTCGATCTCCTAGTTGTTGCTTGAGAACCCCTGATAACAAACACTATGTTAGCCTCTAATCTATATCCCCAGTATTACTAAATCAATATAGTTGCTCCAAAGTAAATGCAGCTATACCAATACCCCTCTGGTCCAACGGACATACCACAAAATGGTAACCTGCACATTACAACTCCAGTGCCTTCACAGGATAGCTCAAACTCACTGCTAAAATATTATTGTATGCTTATTCTGTACATGGGCTTCATATACGTGGTGTCATATCTGCTGTGGCTTTTGGATGTTTGCATGTTTCCATTCCTGGCTTCTCATCTCATAAACTCACAACAGCTGGAATTACTGTACAGAGAAAGCCTGACTCCAGCTGCAAAACAGCTCCTTTCATAGATGAGTTTGTTTTACAACCTTCTAAAACCAAATGGGGCATAACATGGCCACCAAATGTCCGATGAGCCATCCCAGATGGAACACCAAAGGAAGCTGGTTGAACAATCCTGAACACTAGGCAACAGCATTCATCCTCTACCTCTTTTCCCACATTCTTTGAATCTGGTTCACCATAAAACATGCAGATGCTTCAGTAACAGAAACGCTACGATGCTAGTAGTCATGCCTGATCTCACTGGCCTTTTCCCATGCTTGGCAACAGAATAAAACTGATTTATGCTGTGACAAGGCACTGTCTATTCCTGCCCTAAGCACACACTCAGCAGAGAAGAGGGTGGGCCACATCCATCCTAAATTCCACCAAAGCCCTTCCTTAGATACAGACAAGGTCAGAATGCTGAACTGTTCCTCAAGGCTAGCATGTACATACCCCACTGTCCCAAAGCCAACTCATCCTTAAAATCATGACTCGGTTAATAATTCATTCCCCACCTCCAAGGCAACCTTTTTATCTCCTCAGCACAGGTACCTAGCTATCCCTTTGTCCCTGCATCAAGACGCAGATTGATGGAGAAGAAAGCCATGTGGCTGCTACCCATGTGGGCCTGGCTGAGTTGCCTTCTCCCTCTGTGAGGATGGGGAAATGACCATAAACGCAGGATATTGCTGTATGCCTTCCAGAGGCCTTGTGAAGTATTTAGTTAAGATTCATAAGAGGGCTCTGAAAATATAAAACACTGTGTAAATGCTAAAAGTTAACTGCTTTTAATAGCCACAGATTTAAGAGAGGTCTTTTCTTAATTTCCATACAAAGGTGCAGAAATATCCTTCATTGCAAATAACCACTGTGCTGCTGTGAGAGACTCTGCATATGATTTCAATTGCCTTTCACAGAGAAAATAGGAATAATACTTTGCATTTATAGACTTTAAAACTACTTTGCAGACAATCAAGTCTCAAAATCCCCACTGTGATACAGGAGGCAAACATTATACCCGTTTTACAGAGGAAACTAAGGGGGAAAGAGGTTAAACTACAGCCAGAGAGAAGACATTTGAGAAATCAGACAAGCTAGCAAGGGCTATCTAGACCCACACTTGCTCTTAGTGAACAGTTAACTCTTCCACTCCCAAACTGCTATGCAGCAGGGTATACACACCACATGGTAAGAGTGACCACAGCATTTATCTGTATTACCAGCATATTTAATCTTCTATAGGCACTTCAGTTGATCAGAGAGTGCCTGGAATTGCATGAGGCCACTTATTCCATTTTGTAGCATGTGTGGCAGTAGAAAAGCTGTTGACAACTAAAAGTTAACCAAACATTTATTTTTAGAACCTAAGTCCGACCTTACAGTGTCTGCACTCATAACTACCCATTTCTCTGACATTAAGCTGAGCTACCACATGAGAAAATTGCTAGAGTGATAGTATTTCCAGGGCACACTGAGTCACCGTCCAACATCTAAAATGGGAAATAAAATAATTTCTTAGAAACTGTCAGCACAGTGGGAGGCAAAGTTTGCAGGATCTCAGCTTGTGTAGAAAAACTCAGGCATCTACTCTAAAATAGGTCCCTTGGCACTAAACATGCCTTTTTTTTCTTTTTTTAATTTCCCAACTATAGAAAAACAATTAGGTCCCATGGCATTGATTTCTTGGCATTATCTCATATTTAGAACAACTATTAAGCAACACTAGCAAAATTATAATGGTGATAACCTAGGAGCAGCAGCACTGTGCAGACTCAGAAGCACATATCATTTTTTTGCTTTGACCTGAGATCCATCCTAGTGATGTGCTGGGGCCCCTGCCTGGAGGCTCTCTATCAAGTCCCCAGAAAAAGATGCTCATGAACCTCACCCCCCACCTCCACAGCAGGAATTCCCAGCCCAAGTGAGACCACCTCAGCTTGCCTCCTCAATGGCTCATGGGGAATGCTAATCTTTAGGAGTAGGAAAGTCCCCAGGGCAGTGTTTTTTTGCCTCTTTTAATTTGCACACCATTTTTTTTCTCCCTTGGACGTCCAGGCCCCTACATAATGAATATAAGCTTCTGACAACTGGCTTTCATAGATCAGGGGGAAGTACAGCTCTGAAATAAATTGCTGATGCTTGAGATTTGCAAGGTGAAAGCCACCGATCTACTGTACAGGTACAGGGCAGCCTGTCCTCGAGAGAGGCAGCGGTCTATGGTCCCACAGCTGACGATTACCTCCTAAATGGAAGCAGAAGGGTTGATGAGGGTTTACGACTGCATGTCCTTTGTATCCTTTTTAAAAGGAGAAACAGATGTTTCCAACCACCACAAACCTCCATTCCACAAATCTCTTGCTCTGGCTGTTACCTTGGGGCAGTGACTTCCAAAAGCTGACTTAAAAACCAAACTAATTGTTTTGCTGGAAGGTTCAGAAAAGAGAGTGGGGTGGACAGTCAGAGGTTGAACACGCATTCCCTCACACAGCAGCACGTCTCCTGCCTGCTCAGAAGGCAGGAGACAGCATGGGAAAATCCTGCTCTAACATTGCTTTTTCTGCTGGTTGTCAGGGTCTTCAAGACTGCCAGTTCGACTGGAGAAGAGCCCTAAAGAGTCTTCTGCTTTGTCAGCAGCATGGTCTCAAGTATAAACCCTGTCTCATCTGTCAAAATACGCAGTCTGGATGCTTTCACCAGCATTACTTTAAATTTCTAAACAAACACCAGACCCTTCCAACTTCTGTAATGGTGAAGAAGTTAATTTTATCTGAGGCGTTTGGGTTTCCCCCACCTTTTATCTCCCACTTTCTACTGATGCCATTTTAATTTTTTTTTTTTCTTTTTTTAAAGGGGGGGAAGCATTCCTGAGTGCTGCCTGCAGATCTGCATTTGCAATCTTTTAACTAACAAATGGCAGGATAAAAAAAAGTTACTTTTGCTAGCAGCCTACTGTGATATAAATAAAAATAACAGGTACATTCACAGATTTTGAACTTTTTACAGCCACTGCTGCAAAAAGCAATTTTAATTTATAACCACAGAGTCTTGCAAAACATATAAGAAAGACATAATAAAATGGAATGTTTATCCTGTGGCTCCCATTAGACCTCTTCCGTTCGATGGTTGTAACTAATGACTTGTTTTTCCACTTTTGTATTGGAAGCCTTATTATTGTGCTGCACAGAGCATACCTTATTTGATTTCCCTAGCAATGCCTGCACCTCTCGCTGAAGCCTGCAATTAGATGTTTATGAAATAATATTAAAAATCTGCACAATCTCGTCTGTGGTCAAAAATTAAAAAAAATAAAAAAGCCAGCAACAAACCAGCTCTGTTTGTTTAATATAATACCGAGTACAATAGACTAATGTTCACTCCAGTGCATGTGTCCTTTTGACTAACCACTTCTATCTGACAACCTTTTTTTGGCAACAGAACACATTGTACTTTTGGGATAATTGACTGTGGAATATAATGTTTATTCAAAAGCGGGTCACACAGAACTGAGCTTCCAGTTGTCTTTATCCTTTTACCTTTCTTATCTTCATGCTGTTTACATTTACTCTGAATTTCTTTTAATTATACATATGGTTTTCATTCCTGTACTGTATTTATTCACCAGAAGGTGACCTGATGGTGAAAGGGTAAGAAAAGTGGGTGGGAAGCTGAATTCAGATTTGAAAACTATAATTCTACTTATTTATTGGTGAGCAATCTCACAAGGTAACAAACACAAGCACATGCATTTCCAACACCCTCTGTTATCTACAGGGCCATGTCTGCCTGTAATACAACTAAGTTCTTTCTTTACTAGAAAGACTCAGAGATCTGGAAATTCAACAGCAGCAAAAACCCCAATTTCTAGCTTAAGCCTTGGGGGAAAAGCACCCTCGGGGAAGATGATGTGGAAAGATGTAGAAATAATGAGAAAAATCTAGATTATGGGAAATGCAGCTAAGGAAATGGGTTCTGGTGAAAGTTTTAATTGAAGTATTCAAATGAGGCCATGCAAGAGCTGATGTGTTTCTAAAGCCTGTTCTTGGGATGCAGCCTGGAGGAAGAGAGGTCACAAATAAGTGTTGCTTAACAGGAGGGAGAAAGGACTTTGATGTGGCAAAGCAAACAGAAGAGCCTTCTTCTAACACAAGCTGGAGAAGGAGGTGCAGGGCACCTCCCTGATGCTGATCATCAGAACACTGGAACATGATAGTCACCTGGGACTTGAAGTCTGCAAGATACTCATGAAACTGAGTACAAATGTTACAGGGAACCTCTTCACAGGAGTTAGTTTTCTTCTGTCGTCTGATTCAGACTGAAAAATAAAACCCACCGGGTTTCCTCGTGACAGCCTAGAAGGAATCCATCAGTGGCATACACACAGCAGGAGCTTCCTTGGCCACTTAAGCAATTTTTTTCCCTGAACAAGCCATGAGTTTTCACTTCAGGCTCTCTCACAGCAATAACAGAAAAGAAGGTATTCATTTAACGAGCAAACAGATCGCACAAAGCTGGAGGAAACCCTTGAAAAAAATATCCTTCAGGTGTCAGTAAAATAGAGACTAACTAGGCAAAAATGGGATGAAAATTATTATAGTTAATATGCTCTTTTATAGATCAGGTGTGGTTCCCTTTTACTGATGACTAAAGTAATCCTAATACGTCAGTTTAAGTTACTGCCAATTCATGTGAGGAAATTTTGTTTGTTTGTTTAGAAAAAGATTTAATTGGGGGGGGATGAGGGATACTGACAGCAATAATAATTCATCTGTCTGTGCTGGTGCTAAACCACACGGTGGAAAATCCTTGCTAATGCTAGATTGATCAGCTAACACACAGCAGCTCTGCTCTTCTAATTTGTTTTATGTAGTTGACTTTAGACAGCACATTTCAATCTGGACTATTTTGAGGATCCACGTAAAACTAAGTCAATGCCCTATTAGTGTGGATAAAGAGGCATACGAATACTACTCTGCTACAAGCAAGACACAGTTCAGCTGATATTTTTTCAATCAGAGAGAATACTCTGTGTCTGGAACAAAGAAGAAAATGTGATTGGAAAGTTTAGAGCCCTTAAATTAATTCCCTAGACAAAAAGTTGAGGCACCATATTCGTAACATCATGTTATGTAACTTGCTCTGGAGCCAGGCAGCTACTAAATGAAATAGTATGAGTTATAAAAACAAAATATTGTTGTGAAAACAATTTTACAACTTTATAATTCACCATTATTTTCATTTAAGAAGAAAACTGTCAGTATAATTGCAGATTCTGTTTGCCTTGCAGGAGTTCTTTCAGCTTGTGATAGGAAACCTCTTCTATTTTTTTTCATTTTTTGTCATTTTTTTTCAAAGACTGCTACTTAATTTATTATATTTTGTTTCTTTATAGGTATCCAGAGGTAAATCTGAACAGGAATCTCATTATGTGGAGGCCTAAGTTAGTTTAGTACCAGAACATTTATGATCTGCAAATGTAACTATAAATTATCAATTTTTTCTTACCATTAGTCTTGGAGGAAAAATCCACTATTTTGGCAGGCACTATAGATTACTTTCTACTCTTTATAACTGAATATCTATTTTAGGTGGGATCCTACATGGCTTGCACTGCTCACTACGCACCATGAGCATTTTCTAACTTGGCTGCTCACAGAAGTACTAGGCTCAAGAGTTTAGTTGTGGACAACCATGCCTATCAATGGAGAAGTGAATAAACTTTTACACTGTGCACAGCTCCCTGCGCGAAGTGGTGCTTTAGTAACAAACCATTACTATAATACGTGTAGTACATGTGCCATTAAGAACAAGATTAAGACCACAAATATGCTTCACAGAATCAGTGGATCCACTCCTAATAACGTGACCAAAATATCACATCACCCAAAGCATATGTTGTGAGCAGTTCCTTGTTGTAACACTAGTATTATTATTGGGTTATAAGCTCACAGAGTTTCACACCAACAGGGCAGCCAGAGCCCTTCTCACCTCAAACAGATGAGCCATCCAATGACACCAAGCTGCTTCTTGTTCTCCGCAGTGCTCCTAATCGATGGGTGCCTAAGCTTGGGCAAGCTTCCCTAGGGAGTACAGCTTCACCACATGCTCTGGTGCTTTGGCTTTGGAAGAGTTACAATGTGGTTGGACTCAAGTGTATTTTAAAACTGAAGGCAACAGCTCCTCCAGTAATCAGCAGCACCATCACACACAAGAGCCAGAGAACACCTGTGAATTAAGTGGCACTCATTTTTATGGGTGCTGTTTGAACTAAAACCTGGAAAATGGTAGCAAGGCCAACCATCCTTGCATCATCATGCTACCAACCAGGCTGCCCACTAGAGACCCAAGCTCAGACAGCCCCAGGGTTCAGGCAAGCACTACTGCTCAAAAACTAGACAGCCTCCCCATCAGATGTTCCTTTCCACTTAGAGGTGAATAAACACTCACTACATTTTATGGTCTCAGATACAAAATCCTTACCTGTTAGATTATAACATCACCTGGCAGTATTTGTCAAGGTAGACACTTGGTTATCAAGAGTTAAACAGCACAGAAACAGAGCCCTTAATTAACTTCAAGGTTGCCCTATGTCTTATCATGTATGGAGGCATTGTCCTCAGCTTATTTTAAGAAGCAGCAAGAAAGAACATCCAGGCATTATGTCAAAAGCCTCTTTCTCAATTACTCCTCTTATATTACTAACCCATTGTGGCTGACTAAAGGCTAAAGCTGCAAAAGTTGCATCCTGAAGCTGTAAATTTAAGTTGGTTTCTCAGTATATGCTGACCTGACTTACTCCTGTAACTGCCGGCTCCCTGTTATCTTAACTTCAAGGTAATTGTTTGGCAACTCGTTGTTTCTCTATTTCAGGAAAGCAACTCATATATATGATTCCTAAGAGACCAGTCTGATTAATTGCTCTGTCATCAGCTGGTTCCTGCTAGTATATGGAGTGCTTAAATAATAAAAATATAATACAAAGAACAAACTGTAAAGTTCTGAAACAAGAATGTTACACATATTTCAAGCCGAGAATTGGTCTTATTCAAAAGTTTAGGGTATAAACCAGACTGTCAGAATCCTGCAGTTAGGAGAAGCACACTGCTCTGAAAACACCTCTTTGTACCTCTTGCCAGCACCTTTTCACCTGAAAATCCTGAAGAAATTCACAAAGATTTTCATGCAGAAATTTAGAACATCTTGAAGAGGAAAACATCATTCTCAATGAGCCAGAGTACCACCAAGTCCTAACTCCGAGCTTCTCATCTCATTGTTAGACATCACTGTCTTTTTACCCTTCTCCTCATTTCAACAGAAGCAACAACATTTAATTTAATCCACCCAGATGCAGTGACAGAGTCTGCAACTGATACACAGCTAGTGCTGGTTAGAATTTGGAATTGCTGTTTTGTGAAGAATGTCAACATTTTGACATTTGTTGCTATTCTCAGGGTAGAAGGGAACTGCATATTCATCTAGAAATTTTGAAATGTCACACTGAAATCACAAATTCAACTCCGAATTCTGGAATTTCACCTTTTATTTCATTTTACATTAGCTTTGTGTTTTTTAATTCATTAAATGCCACAGTAGAATATTTCAAATAAGGCTTTTTTATTTTACTTGTTTTTTTTTTTTATTTTAGCATTTTAGAGCTATGGGAAGCCACTGTCTCACACTGACAGAAAACCAACTTCAACTATCATTTTACACCATCTCTGAATCTCACCCAGTGGAAATTTTTGATGCGTGATTTTTGGGAAGAGGACACTGCAGTGGAGATATGAGGTTTTGGGGGAGAAGACACTCAGGGGGGAGGCAGGCACTGTACGGCAAGCTGCCTGCCTTTCTCCACAAGCAAAAATCAATGCTTAGAAAGAACCTGTCCCTGCGACAGCAGGAGGCAGTTCAGCAGATTGCATTTATTCATTTGCAGAGAACAAAAAATTCCTAGTCACTAGATTAACAGCAAACAGCGAGAGCATTAGTCTCAGTTCAACTGAAAGTGCCGGAGGTACCTACTTTGTGTGAGTGATGGCACACTGTAAAAATTATTAAACCAGTACAAGAGAAGTGCATCAGTCATAGCAAAGAACACTGGTAAGCAGGTATTTCTGAGGCAAAGATGAAACTTCCAAGCAAATGTCTCCATCACAGGTATTAAATTAGTGGAAAAACTGACAAAAGCTGCGTAAAATGAGAAAACAGCGAGCTGTCACAGTCCCCTTTTGGGCCCTGCGAGTTTCATGAGACCGTGTCAATGCCGGTTGCAGCAGGCAGCAAAGAAACACCACCTCCAGCAGTGCGGAAACGATGCAGTGGTTGAGGTCTGCTAATCACGAGCAGCCACTGCCACCTAAACCATGCCAAAAGCATAAGGTGCCTCGTTAATTTTACCTCCTGATTTCCAGCTGTCTCTCCACTTAATTTCCATGGTGCTCACCTAGAACGGTGCACAACACTGAAGGGCTGTCTGAAGAGGAGGTCATGCTCCCTCTGCACCAATGCCTATATATATGTAAATGGAGACAACAGGACTCGTGGCTCGGGTGAGCAAAGTGCGTTAGGGAACTTGTACACTTGTGCCATGTTAGTGAGAACACACACAGTTATCAAAGGGACAAAGGGAAATCTGCCGCTGAGGAGCATGGATTTGGACTCTGTACTAAATCAGAGCTACCAGGCACTTTTGTCCTCCCTAAATCAGCAGATCACTCTCAAGAGATCAATGTTTTTCTTAAGATTTCCACCATTCTGGACCAAAACCACAAACTGTATCAAGTGATCCCAGTGGCACCCAGTCTGGATGCTGAAAACGCGCAGGTCCTTTGGGACCCCAGGCCTATGCGTAGATTCAGAGAGAGGGAGGACAATACGAGGGATCTGATATCTAGGAAGAACAGACCTCTCGGGTACACCCCCCTCAAATACACCAGGAGGCACATGAGGACCCTGAAACATCCACAAAGCCACATGAAAAACATGCGATAGTGTCTCAAAAACCCTCAAACATGACCAAAAACAGTGAAAGGACTTAGACCTATTTGGAGATATGAGAGTTCGCCAAGAGTATTTGGTGTTTTAACCAGTCTGGCACAGAAACATTTTATGATAGCTAAGCTGTTCAGCAGTGGGAGTTTTGTCAACTCTGTTTTGGCCACAGGGCAAACTTTCCGAAATTCTCCATACCAGAAGCTGGCTTTGCAATTTTTATTTTCTACTGCGAACATCTTGGTGCCAGAAATTAGCATACCTAATGAGTCACCCTGGTCTTGTGCTCTCTGGCCTTTGGGGAAGGGAGAAGAGATTGAGGCTTTCAGGAAGGGAGAAGAGATTGAGGCTTCAGATTTTGATTTGGTCTGAGCGGGCACAGCACCTCTGACAAAAAGCACAAGAGTAGCTGATCATGTCACATGTTTCTGTGATGGTCTCATGACAACTTCACTGCTGTTCCTACATAAATCCCCAACCACCCACCATCCAGAGGGGAAAGCTCCTGAGGTTTTTGGCCAGGAATGCCCTTGAAGCACATGAAGGTTTAAATGAGGACATGTACTCCAACAGTTGCACAGAGGTATCACATGCATGACTCTCACTTCCATAACTGGCCCAGGGACAGAATACAACACAGTGCTGTTTGTGAGTAAAACTCATTGTTCTCAGTGGGCTTTAAGAACCAGTACAGATTATTTGCTGTTCCCATACCAATCCAGATTTGTTTTGGATCAGCAGAGACTTCAACACGATTAGTACGCAACAAAAACCACAGAGCCATAGTACTGTGAACCTCTTCCTAGCCAGAATGCAAAAAATAAACATCCTTTATTTATTAGCCTTTAAAAAGCCTAAAAAAATTTAATGAGAAATTTTACCTCTCACAGTGATGATCATGGTATGTATTAGAATTAAGAACCATGAACTTCTAATCTGAGATGGATTTGTTATAACATCCTTAATATTTTGCACACAAAGTGCATTCAAAATTAAGAATGCACTTTTTGGAATACATTTAGAAATTGTTTTATATTTTAAGATCATTCCCTTGCAAGAAGAAAAATTCCTAAAGGTCCTCTTCCATTTTATGTGATATGCATTAATGCCTGCTTCCTACCCTAGTTTCTCAAATCAATTTCCCTAACTGAAAGGCCTCAAACCAACCTTGAAAAGGCAAAACACAACAAAATGCATAAGACAGTGGTGT
This sequence comes from Aegotheles bennettii, assembly GCA_013398125.1. Taxonomy (NCBI): domain Eukaryota; kingdom Metazoa; phylum Chordata; class Aves; order Caprimulgiformes; family Aegothelidae; genus Aegotheles; species Aegotheles bennettii. Next base: position 969,296 of record VZRW01000387.1, read on the forward strand.
GTAGGAAAATATGTTAAAATTCACATTGCAGCCAACAAGACAAATTACAGTGACAACTCTCCCTATCAGATATCTGGCTCTAACATAGCCTTCCTTTTTCCCCTTTAAATAAAAACATTCCAAAAGTTGATTTAATGAATGAGTTAGTCTGCAAAGGAAGAGAACAGCATGCAGTACAACTGGACCACACTGCTTCATTGGCAAAGCATACAGTGTTTTACTACTGAGTGTTTCCTGTTAGACTGTAAGAACACCTTCGATTCTTCACCAATTAAACTATATATGTTACAAAGCAGCAATCAAGCAGGGTCTGCCACCAATATGTTAGGGAAGAATTGTAAGTTCAAAAGTGAAATAGGTAATAACGCAGATATTTAGCAGGCTGGAAGGGAATGAAAGTTCTGCAGGGATTTACCACCAAGCAGAAAATAGTCTGTTTTGACTGAAATTATTTTTATAGAGATATATATGAAGTATTTCTACATGTGTATTTGCAAATATCACATGCACACACACACATACGTGTGTGTGTATATATATATACATACATACATGAAACCCCAAACTTGAGCTAAATTAAATTGTCCCTCCAGCTTTGTAATGCAAATGAGACTAACAGGCTTGTGCTGTTTGTGGTTCGAGATGATTTGTGTTTCCATAGAGATGCTGACTGGACTGAAGTTTTTACATTTTTTTAATATATATAAGCCTACTTGTATCTATAAAAGTCTAAATATGGATCTGCCATACCTCAGCATTTCCTCAGTGACTCCACTGGAACCATGACTTACACCAGTTAAGGCTATGTGCAAATTTCGTCTTCCATTACTTTCCAATCTTGGTATACCAAGTACCTGCAGAGCTGAGAGTTAATCACTTCTCTCCCTACTCCTAGCGTTTTGGTAAGGAAGGGGAAGAAAAGAGAAAAAGCAGTTTCTTAGCTGCTAGTATGTAATATTTCAAGGACTTCCGTAAGTTATTGCCCTCTCTTAACTGCCTGAAGAAACTTCTTTGCCTTCAAAAGTTCCCACTGTCAGGAAATCTGGAATTCAGGGAAAACAGTCTGTGTGCTGCTTGTGAAGGAAATGCCAAAAAGACAGACTTTCTGTTATGTGTCAGAAGCTTTTTCCCCTTTCCCCCTGAGCACCCACAAGCTGAAGAGTAGAGATGTGCTGAGCCAAGCCAGGGTGGGCCTGGGCAGTGATGGGTTCACTGCCTCCCCACCTGGGCTTTGCCGTCCTCACCCTTTGGTGGAGCCTAAGCTCATCATACACTACAGGGACGCTACAAAGCTAAAGTGCCTGTGTCCTGCCAGAGCCATGTTAGAGAGGGCCAGACAGCAGAAGTGACAAAATCCAGCCAGGAACAAAGTTTGGGCAGAGGAACCAGGCAGACCAGTTTAATTTTCTATTTTAAATCAGTTTCGATTTATGAGGTGCAGACACCAGTTTAGGTGGATGGAGGCCACCCGGCATACCATTACCTCAGAGGAAAATCAGATCTCAGCTCTGTGGGAACTCATTTCCATGTGGTTTCAGCGATAAGTGATTTTTGAACAGTGACACACCAGAAGTCAACCTCTGCAATTGCTCTGAACCACAATCAAAACCAGCCACTTGTATACCTCCTGTCTGCCTGAGAAGAGGAAGGATTCGTCCAGTGAACCAGAGCTGTCCACAAGCACATGGAGCAGCAGCTCACACCCAGCCTCTCATTTGATCTTGGGAGGGCCCAGAAGGGAAGACTCAAGTGCAGCTACACTGTATGGAGGTGCAGCCAGCAAGCTCCTTGGGTAACGGCACGTCAGGGGGTTGAAACCTCCCCCTTGCCCACAGGGTGACACCACACCTCCGCACGTGGCACCACCTTGCCCTTTGAAGCTGATGGTGTTTCTGAACCCCCACAAAAGACTTTTCCACACAGAGAGAGTTCCCTATTTCCAGCTTTTAAGAAGCTCTATGGAGGGCGACCTGGCCCAAAGCCCCACAAGCACCATTCAACCCCCCATGCTGCCCTTCAGGCAGGCTCCCAGAGCATGTCCAGCCATGTGGCTCCCGCTCCTCTGGGGAGGCCAGCAAGTGCCCACATCTCCTACCTTCTGCTGCAGCACGGGTGGCTGTGGGGCCAGCACCGGGTCGGTGATGTAGGTTTTCTTTGTGCCCGGTGGCTGGTAGAGCCCAGGATGAGCCTGGCCCACGGTGTTACTAGCAGGATACGCTGGCTCGGCCTTCCAGGAGCTCTGCGGCACGTAGGGAGCTTCGGAGCCGTTCCTCCCACCGTACCCCCCATAGTAGGGGTCCTGGTAGCGGCCCTGTGGGGGTGCGTAGCCATAGGCGGGCTCCGAGGGCCGGGCGGGCTGTGGAGCGTAGCCGTAGTCGGGCCCGTGGGGCTGCGGAGGGCCATACTGCGGGGCGCCGGGCG
>VZRW01000388.1:0-55272 GCA_013398125.1 Aegotheles bennettii
TCCCTCAGGGGTCGTACTGGGACTTGTACTAGTCAATATTTTCATCAGCGACCTGGATGAGGGAAGAGAGTGTACCCTCAGCAAGTTTGCTGATGACACAAAACTGGGAGGGGTGGCTGACACACCGGAGGGTTGTGCTGCCATTCAGTGAGACCTGGACAGGCTGGAGAGTTGGGCAGGGAGAAACTTCATGAAATGCACCAAGGACAAGTGTGGAGTCTTGCATCTGGGAAAGAATAACCCCATGGATCAGTATAGGTTGGGGTCTGACCTGTTGGAAATGTTCAAAGCGAGGTTGTACGGGGCTTTGAGCAACCTGTTCTACCAGGAAGTGTCCCCGCCCATGGCAGAGGGGTTGGAACTAGTTGATCTTGAAGACATCTTCCAACCCAAACCATTCTACGGTATCAGTAATGTGGCACATACAGTTCAAAATAAAGAATAATAAAAACACCTTCCCCTAAAGATGTTTTGCCCTAAAAAGAATTCAGAAATGCACAAATTAACTCAGATCAGGATTGTTTATCATTGTTAACATGACAACCTAAATTATTATTAACTTCTTACGTATGTGGTCATAAGCAGCAAAAGCTCCACAAGCTCTTACTCCTCATAAGACTGTACAGTAAAAGCAAGACAAGAATGCTACAGTTCTACCAAATGCTCTAAAGGAAAAATTATTCTTAAATTAAATATGCAATTTTACTTACACCGTTTGCTCAATTTGCAACATGTATGCATTACTCATTCTTTACTTTTCTGTTTGAAATAAAAGCAAAGTATTGATCTCAGAGGCACATGTCTTAAACAGAAAAAAGAGCCAGGCGTGCACATCAGAGGCCAGAACTTGGCTCTAAGTGCTGAAATATGCTCAGTAGGGTATGGAAGTTAGCGAGATGGGATTCCACAGTTCCCTTCCACAAAACCATAACTTTTTGATTTGGATTGTATACTTTTACACAGCAGCAGTGCCATACACGCTCTTTTCTTACTGCTCTCAATTTGGGATTGTAAGTTCCTGAAGTGTCACAAGGCAAAAAAGCCCTACTGTGCTTCAATTCTGCAAAATATAAATTACATAAAAATGAAAACTTCAAGTTGATGTAAGCCCTTGGGAGAAAAAGTCACTGCTATTTATAACGCCTGAAAATTTTGTTTGTTGAAAGAGAACACCTACTGTCCACTAACACTGCTCAAAGGTAACTTAACTATTTCTATAAAATGTATGTGAAGAAGTGATAAACCTGGATTCCAGCAGCCACTGAATAAAAGTTTCAAAGGCACTTAAATCGCATGCTCAGAAAAGGCTTGGGTTAAATTTCATTGAGAGTCATTCCAAATCTCACTTGAGAATGGAATTTGGATGGCTTTGGGATTTGTATTTCATAGTAGTTTAATGGTCAAATGTTTCCCTCTCTCATGTTTCGCTCAAATCCATTATATGATAGCTTCAAAATTCACCATGAAAAAAATTATTGACTCTTCTTTCTGCTTTCTTTCTCTGCAAAAGCAAATTACTCATACTGGTACATTTTATTTCAAAATGCTCATGGTTCACATCACACCATGGTGCCAGTACTGTGGCTCAATGACAGTTCTTTATGTTTTGTTATGAGCACATACACCCTAAAAGCAGTGTGTGAGGCTAGGGTTTCAAAGACCTTACAGTTCTTGTGACAAAACAAAGAAGTCACCACCAGTTTGCAAGCGGGAAACAACTGCGTGAAGATGCCCACAGTCCTACAGGAAATCTCTGTTGTATCTCTCAGGTGTTAATACAGTACCTTAATAGAGTGACTGAGAAGAATACTTTTTTCCACTTCAACAATTATTCCCTACAGGTTTAATTGAAGTATAAAATATATTACATATTTTTTTACACTTGGGAGCACTAGAGATCAGTCATAATCTTGGGAACCTCCTGTTAGGGTATCTGGCACTGTGCAAATGATCTTGGAATTTCCATTCTCTGTGGATGGCAATGTCTGGTGCCCTCAAGGTCTTAAGAAACTACTCTTATATAGAAGACTCATTATAATAAGTACAGACCATTCATGCATAGTTTTTCTTATTCATAAAAATATGGGTTTTGAAACAAATGTATCGAAATAAAACAATAACTTGACTTATTCACCCTAAGTCTTAAAAATTATTAGTCTTAAAAGTCTTATAGTCTTATAGTCTTAAAAACGATCGCCATGTTCTACTCAGCCGGTAAACTTTAGATCTGATTAATCCCTAGGACAATTCACAGCCTCCTTATCTGGGGTTTAGTCCTATAACAATTCTACTTCTCCAACTGCATGCTTCCTGAGCAGAATCTGTCATGAGGTGAAATTCAACCTTACACTCTTTTTCAAACGGATTTGCACCTAATTTAATTTTGCCTTTGCAGCATCAAGTCACGACTTACACTGTAACTCCTACAGGAACAGAACATTGTCCCTTACAGTGTCAAGTCTCTTTTATGACATTCAATGTTATGCCTTCAGAATGCCCCACGATGCTGAATGAACCAGCTAGTACCAGCTAGGTTCAAAATCTAAATGGCCACGAACAAACCCTTTGTAGAAACAGACCATAATAACGTGATTAATATCAACATATGCAAAGCAAATCCTTTACCTGCTGTGAATGAAATTCCTCTCCCACTGACAGGTGGGTTTAAGTCTGAGCTGCCGTAGTGTTTCAGTTTATCCTAAATTATGTACTAATATTAATTGAGAAACCATATTTCACATAGCTAAATTAAGGAGGACAGTCAAGTATGCAAAAAACAGGTAGCACACCAAACAAATTTGGGAATAGTATGTACCTAGTCAGAACAGCTGTCCTGTAAGTATGACTTAATAGTATTAAAGCAATCAGGACAGCCATATTAAAGGTCCTGGGAATAAACTGTATAAAGTTAAAATCTCTACGCTTCACAGATACCCATGCTTCATTCACATTTTACAGAAAGCATGAACAGTCTGCATCAGTAACGTTACTTATGGGTTTCTTTTAGCCAAAATTATCTCATTCATTTTCTTTCAGGACAAAAAAATAAAAATAAATTTAAAAAATAATCCATTTTTCCAGACACTGCTGTGGCTTTTTCAATTGCCAGACTAATTTCCTTTCTTAACTGAGTTTTTTCTCAGCAGCACTCTGTGGCTGCATTTCATAGGACTGATTTTCTGTAAAAAACTGGGAATCTCTGCTCACCCGAAGAACTATTATCAAGCCACCAATCCCAAATTACACTTGTTTGTGGTAACTGTTTGAGAGGTCTTTTTGGCTGCAGAAACACATTAACTGCTTTCCTGAAGGGATCTGAGCACTGGGCAAGGATATCTATCTATCTATCTATCTATCTATCTATTTATTTATGGGGTGGTGGTAGCTTTTTGTTTGTTGTTTTTTGTTCTCTATTTTTTGTTTTATTTTTTTACACTTCAGTCTAATAGTGGTTCAAAGATCAGACATTCATTTGGAATTCCTCCCTTATAACTAGAATTCTTCCTGTAAACTTTTCCAAAAGATGTTTGGATATATTCAATTATCGATCCAAAATTCTATGAAATCTAAAAGGGTAAAAATTATGTGAAGCAAAGGACTGTACCAGTATTCATACCAGTTTCTGTATTTCTTCAGAATTCTATGCAAGTAGAAATGCTGAAGCTTCCCACAGAAACTTAAGATTAGGCTCGCTATCTGACTTCAGCAACAATAAAAAGGGTATTTTTTATTATCCTCATTTTGACCAAAGGAAAAATACAATGAAGTTAGCTCTACATTACTGCAAATCCATTCTTCAAATCTCTTCCCTAAATCTTAATTTTAGACACATCTTTTTCAAAAATATGTTTGAAGATTGCAGTTCCACGAAGTGCTAAACGTAGTTCTAAGATGTCCAAGAAACAAATTAAAAATTGTGGTGCCTTTATGAGGTAAAATACATAGTTTCAAGTCATTGGTTGTTCACAATATTTTAAGTGTTATCTTTAGTCAATTTATACAAGTTAAATTTTGTGCATCACTCTACAACTACAACTGTTGCGCAGCTACTATAATGGCTTTTACATCAGTCTTTTCTTATCCTGTTTCCTCACACACAGTGCTCTATGATTATCCCTGAATACAACCAGGATTTCTCTGCCTTTCTTTATAAATAGGAGTACATGGAGACAGACCTGTTGCCAAGTGACTTCAGCTCCAACATAGCACCACGGTAGCTCCACACTTAACCAGCAGCATGAGGCCCTAACACTCAAAGTTAACACACTTGTTCTCCACTGCTCCCAAGCAGAGATGCCAGGTCTACTGAAAATCCAAGGGCAGCGTGCATTCTGGAGGATACTAATGGAAGCGAGAAACAAACTTAATTTCTATATTGACTCCACAAAACTGCACTTGCTTGGACACCTTTGGGAGCTGAAGACCTTAAGAACAACGACCTATTTGAATCACAGGCAGCACACCTGAGAAGTAAGAGCCTCGTTACTAATTTGGAGGCAGGGCCAGTGGTAGGCTTTTTGATGTTTCCCAGGCTTGTCACCAGGTCATGAGCAGCTTAGCCACAGCAAAATATCACATAGTTGCCTGGTATCTTACAGTACATAAATGACCAGTACCAATACAGCATGCAAAAACCTACTCCCGCAGGCATACAGGGAATGCTATCAGCAAGTGTTACATCTTTTTTGTAAAAGCTTAGCATGAATATTTAGAGATGTCACAAGCAAAGCAACTCTCTGTCACTGCTAATGCCCAATTAGCAGACATCCTTCCGGCAGCTGCGTCAAGCTTTTGGTAAACTCTCATCCCTAGCCAAAGATTCATTCCCCCATTAGTCCCATGGCTTGGGATTGCCTTCAGGTGCAGAAAGATCATTCGCTAACATCAGCAAAGAGCCCAACTGCAATAATCTCTACATGTATTTGCTGTCAAGCCAGGTGTGGGTCCAACTCTGTCAAATTAGAGAGACACCCAAGATAGCAGATGGTGTCCATCATGGCTTCTCACAAGCACCCTCCCACCTGGAGGACTCTAAGAGGCCTAAAAGAATAGAAGAAGTGACCACTCAGAGAGAGAATAACTACTACCAGCAGCTAAGACACACAGCTCAGCTATAGGTCAGTCCAGGGGAAATCCACTTGCCATAACCTTCTTTGCATCCATTAGTGATATAAATCCTCAAATAGCCTAGCTTGCTGTCAAGTCTCCAAGCCTCAAAGAGCTGAAAAAGGTGCAATAGAAATCAAGTTACCCATTTCCAAAACAAGTCAGAACAACGCTTCTATGCATACAGCCCCCTCCCCCACTATTTCATACCCAAGGGTCTTCCACTAGTACTGATCATGTCATATTTTTAGACAATACCCTATTCCTTGCCATTCTCTTTACAGAGTAAAACAGCACATGGTCCAGGAGTTTGCCACATTTTCAGCATTACAGACTATCCTGAAATGCAGCCAGCTGTATAGACTCAAGCTCCAACTCTGTCTGGAGCCTACCACAGTGTTCTGTCTATGGCAAGCAGAAGCAACAGTAGCTCCCCCTTCAGGGATTCTGCATGTGTCCACATTGCCATCTAGAGGACTGCTGCTACGCTCCAGTCCACCCTGTAGTTTACAAACGGTATCTAGGGAAGGACAGGACAAATGGACCTGACGGGACATTCTGACAGCAGCAAGACAAACCTGCACATTAATAGCAGCATGGCCTTTATTTTAAGACAGTGACAGAAACAGAAAAAAAATGCCTCAAACTAAAGGGTCCCCATAGGCATGATGAACGAATAATAGGGTGCGCTTAATGCAGCCGGTGACAAAAGGCAAACCCTGGTATCACAGAGATTTTTTTTTTTTTATCTGGCTAATGACAGAGGTATAATTTTACACCCTTGATATAAATAAAATCTATCCTACTAACAGTACAGTATCAATGATCACAGAATCAATATTCTTTTACAAAGACTTTCTGTTCCATTCAATGGGAATTCTGGCCTCTCACGTTGCTACTCCCCTTCTCTCCCAACTTCTTAGTAAGTGACACACCAATACAACTCTTTCACTTTAATATTTTTTTATTTATCTTCTAAAACTTGCTGAATTACTTGGACAAGCAGGATAAATACCCATAGTACCTACTACAGCAGCCTTTGAAACCTTAAGGTATAATGTATGCAAGTTTACATAAAACTAACTTCACAATCTAGTTACTGTGCACAGCAATGAGAACTTTGAGATGTATCTCAAATAATGAAAAGCACAAAGGCAGTGAAGTGTTCAACAGCTAGCCAAGAGTCAATAATTTTAGGAAAAACTTTTATGTCATATATGCTAGGAGTATCCTTCCCTCTGATTTTATTCCTACTAATGAATTTTCATTAGGAGGAATAATCTTATATATCAGGGCATAGCTCTGATCTGATGCTATTGTACATAGCTTTACTTGAGGAAATAAAACAAACCTGCTGCAATGCCAGTGTGACAATGTTGATTGTCACACTGGCAAAGTGACATCCTTGGTGACTTTCATATTCAGTGTAACTGCACCATAAGCAGCTGAGGAATAAAAGATAAGAGATGGGTTCATTTTTACAGATCAATCCATCCCATGCTGAGTTCAGGCTTTCAAAGACAAACTGTGTTGTACAGACATAATTCTTCAGTTAGAAGCAGTAGGAAATAGAATATAAAAAATAAATTTTTTCTTAGAAAAACATCCTGCTCAACAGTTTGTTTCAGTACTAACTTCAGCTGCAGTTTGATGCAAAATAAAAGTACAGTTCAATAAACTGAACAAAGAGGTTTAAACTAAAACGTCAAGTCATCTTCCCAGTCCCATTCATTGTCATCACAGCAAAACATACAGTGAATTGGAACACGGAAAGGTGAAACAGCCTGTCCTGTAAGTGGATTAAAAAAAAAAAATAAGCTAAAAACCCTGGGACCTATTTTCTTCCACCATATCTGATGCATACCTGACACACGAGAAGCATATTTGGAAAGATAAACCAGAACAAAGCTAATCTTACCATTATAATAAAAAGTAATATTTTCTGTGGATTTAGCAATCTGTGACAACATGTTCCAGAATTAGAGAAACTCCAGTACCTGGGGGGAAAAGAGGAGCTTCCAGTGGCAGCTAATGTTAGATCAAGTTAGTTATGCTGTGAAACCGCACCCAAATCTTGCTGAAGTCAAGTTGGATTCGTGATCTAAAACCACATCTAAACACTGCCATCTTTGAGCAATATGAATTTAATTTAAAACATTTTTTATGTGGGTGGGGGGTAAAAGGCAGCTATTGCTCAAGAAGTCTTAAAACAAAAATACAACTTACTGATCAGAGTCATAATAATCCATGCACTTCTTTTTCTTACTATAAGCTGCAACTCTGAAGGGTACAATTTCCAGTGCACGGAGGCCTGGAGCCATTGTCAACACTTTGGCACCATGGGTTGGATCATACAGATCTTTCCCAGTGTCAGGGTGTGGCATCCCTGCTGGATCTCGCCCTACAATATAGAAGTTAGCTCCTGCAACCATCCGTGATCTACAGTGCCACTGAACCTAGAACAGAGACAGGGAAAAACAATTAACAGAGGAAAACAGTCAAAACATGACCCTTAAAATGTGCGTGCATTGTGTAATTACCACTTTCTCCCTACCAAACATGGTTTTTACTATGGGGCCACAACAATCAATTACATGAATTACCACCAAACTTACAGCTAAAACATACTATTCCCATTTCATGTGCACATTAGGATACTTAAAAGGTTATTTTAGCACAGTGTTTGGAACAGTGTAATCAGGGCAAGAGAGATCAAGCTCAACCATTTCTTAGCTCAGTTCTTCATCATGCTGTCACTCTCCATCCCTTTCCTTTTATTCAAAAAGATTAACTGCTTTGGGAAGCTTAGTGGGATCTAATCGCATATTGCTGAGCCTGACCAATAGATAGGTGCCAAACAACTCATCAGAAGAAAGAAAAGAGAGACTGTTTGAATAAGTTGTTCACGAGTGATCTAATCAACCTATCTACACTTTAAAAAAGAAAAATTATCCATGCTCAGCATCTTCCCCTGGTGCATGTGGGAAGGCTGTTGTCTGAAGCAAGACTCCAATACATAGTCTGTGTCAACATTAAGACCCGAAGGACCTATAAACTAGGTACATACTGCACATGAATGCTTGGAATTGGCTTTCAGAGCACTAAGACTGTCTATTTATACCATAAGCTTCCAAGCTGAAAATTGATAAAGCAACTCTAGCTTTGATAAATATTTAGTCACTTTTCCCTGGTCATTTTGAAAGAATTTGATTTTAACACATCTATATGAACTGGGGAGGAACCAATGCCAAAAATCAGAAACTTTAGCTTTACTTTACTATAGTTAAGAAATTTAAGTTTCATGTTGTCATTTGAGTAACAGCAAGTAAGAACTCCATTTTCAGTAAGTGAAGCTATTTGACTAAGACATTTTAGAACAACGTAAACCATATTTTTGAGAAATAAAACTAGCAGCTCATCATATTTTGATACATCCATATCACTTCAGAATATATTTACTTTACCAAGCAGGTGAATTTATTGCATTTTTATACAGAATTTTCCCTTACAGAACTGTTTCTTTTCTTCCAAGGTAATTATCATGAATGTAAAAAATACAAACATGCTAAATCGATGCTTATGCAACATGTCCATTAAAATCTCTACAGACTGGAAGGCCACATCCACCATTAGATAACCATAATAACAGCTGCTTGTTGTTCTGTAAAGCACTTAGGCTACAGAAACAAATCTGGTACTAATGTCTTTTAAATGACCTATTGAAAATTATTAAGAGACTCTTTTTTTACTTGGCTACAAACACTATTGTCAGGCTGTACTCCGAGGTCACTGGAAATGCCATGCAGGTTACGAGAAAGCTCTTATTCTGTTCAGAATAAGGATTGTGGATTTTGTTCTTCCTCACATGCTCATCAATACAAGACTGAAGTAGAAGATTTATGTTAATTCTCATAACAGGCCTATGAGGCCTGTTCAAGATTCCCTACAGTAACTCACTTACATGCCTCAACTATATCTGGCTACAGTTTTTTCTCTGGACTGAAAGGCAGTGCAAGCTCTATTTGATCAGTCAACAGGCCAGCAGAAAATAAGCGACACCTGTCTAATTTAATTTCACAGATGAGATCTCCTATCTATCAAAAAGCTATCAGACAGTTAATCTCTTGAGCCTGGTCACAATCTGAACTTCCTGAAGGGGCGGAAGAAAAGAGAAAAAGAAAAAAAAAAGAAAAAAAAGAAAGAAAGAAAGAAGAGTAACAAGATGAAGAACCAATATCCCCTAAAGGAATTGCCCTCAAATTAGAGCATTTATTCTCTCTGCTACTTCCCACAAACCTCTAGGGATTCCAACCCAAGACCTGGCTTCTAAATAAAGTGTTGCCAAGTAATTATTTCACACAAAAGCCTTGAAACAATTCTCTCTGAATTGTTTGCCAAAAAATAAACAAAGTGGGTTTGGGTTTTTTTCTAATTTGTGTATAGCCCTCCAAACATACAGATTTTTTTCTTAACAGTCATAAAACTTAAGTATCTTAACATTCAGGACAACTATATGATATGTTAACAGATCTTATAATTTCTTCTGAAGAAGACTGTAAAAAAGGAGGAAGGATTAATTTATTATCATATCCTTATAACTGTAAAAAAGGAGCACATAAACCCAGCATTGTCCACCACCATTTCTGGCAAAATCCTCCAACACAGAAGTTTCTTCATAGAAGAATGTTTTGGTTGATGACAGAGGGAGCCTTTACAGTCTGGTTGCCCATGGAAAATTAGTCTCCTCTCTCCATTAACAAAAGCACAATGCACAAACACCAGGCATAGCATGAAATACTTCAGTACACTATCAAAGGGGTTTGGTTTTGTTTTAAACTCCTGATGTACTTACCTCAGTTGGTCCAGCATACATCATGGGGGAAGGGAATATAGCCACTACTGTTGTTTCTGGATTCAAGATTCCCTCCTCCAGTACTGCAGCATGTTGCTTCATGCGCCACATAAGAGGAACGTCATCTTCTTTTGTCCAGCCTCCCAGTGGATGCAAGAGTAAAACTGGGCACCGGTAGCCACGTTCCAAAAGCTGTTTATGAGTATCTTGCATTAAAAGAGCATGCCCATTGTGCACTGGGTTACGTAACTGGAATGCGAAGACAGCATCTATGGAGAAAAAACAGACAAAAGAAATAAGAAAATCAAGTTATTTGATCCTAAGTTATACAACCATAGACAAATCTTCAAACAGTACAGTATTCTGAATTATTACAAAATCATTATACTCAATAAGTAGAACTAATAAAAAAACAACCATACTAAAAAAAACATAAATCAGCTTCCTTCATTTTTGAGATTTCTGCAGAATTACTCTAGTATTTCCAATAGCTATAATCTTCTCTTAAGATTTTTCATTTGCATGAGTATATAATATAAAGAGGAAATCAAACTATTCTACCTGTCTTAAAGACTCAATGTATCATCAGGAGAGCAAATTGACATGTTTGCAACAAAACAAATAAAAGGGGTTTTCATGTGCCCTAGTAAGTTTCCTTCACCTAAATAGCTTAGTAGCATCTACACACAGTAAGAACAAAGCAATGCTAACTGTTATTCTGAAGTATTACAAACCCTTTGGCAAAAAATTCTGACACAACCAGGATCTCTCCCTTCTGAAAATTAACTAAGGTTCCCTGCAAGACAGCAAAATCACTATAACTGAGAGGCTTCCCAATAAGGAACCAATGAAATCAAGAGAACAGGGTGTTTTCAGGTATCAGATATATTTATTTACAGGCTAGACAAACAAAGACTTGTATCTCAAACCTGGAGATCACTGACCACACTGAAAAAAGACAAGAGCTCAGGATCAATCTCAGTTTGCATTCTTGACGCTAATCTCTTCCTTCGCACTTACAAGCACTTAGCAGCTGCCTGCCAATCACTGCCACAATGAAAGCAGTATGTTTGATTGTTCTGTTTATGACATGACACAGCCTCTTATTTGTCTGCCTAACACAACTGCTATAGTGAGAAAAACTGGTTGGGTTTTTTTGGGGTGGTAGTGTTGATCTGCCTGAGGGTAGGAAGGTGCTACAGAGAGACCTGGACAGGCTGCAGCGCTGGGCCAAGGCCAATTATACAAGCTTCAACAAGCCAAAGTGCCAGGTCCTGCACCTGGGCCGCAACAACTCCATGCAAAGGTACAAGCTTGGGGAAGGGTGGTTGGAGAGCTGCCTGGCAGAAAAAGATCTAGGGATGTTGGTAGACAGCCAGCTGAACATGAGCCAGCAGCGTGTCCAGGTAGCCAAGAGGGCAAACATCATCCTGGCTTGTATCAGAAATAGTGTGGCCAGCAGAACGAGGGAGGTGACTGTCCCCCAGTACTCGGCACTGGTGAGGCCGCACCTGGAATACTGCATTCAGTTCTGGGCCCCTCACTACAAGAAGGACATTGAGGTACTGGAGCAGAGCAACCGAGCTGGTGAAGGGTCTGAAGCACTGAGGCTGAGGGATCTGGGGTTGTTTAGTCTGGAGACGAGGAGGCTCAGGGGATACCTTATTGCTCTCTACAACTCCCTGAAAGGGGGTTGGAGCAAGGTGGTGACTGGTCTCTTCTCCCAAGTGACAAGCAATAGAACAAGAGGGAATGGCATCAAGTTGCACCAGGGGAAGTTCAGGCTGGATATTAGGAAAAATTTTTTTACAGAAAAGGTGGTCAGGCATTGGAACAGGCTGCCCAGGTAAGTGGCAGAGTCGCCATCCCTGGAGGTATTCAAAAAACATTTGGATGTGACCCTTGGGGACATGGTTTAGTGGTGTATTCGGCAGTCCTGGGTTGATGGTTGGGCTCGATGATCTTGAACGCCTTTTCCAACCAGAGTGATTCTATGATTCTATGATTTGTAATATAAAGCAAGCAGCTAGTTCACAATTTTTAACTGTGATAATTCCACTTTGCACCAGTCTTACTTGCATTACTGTCATAAGCTTTGCTCCCCAAAAGCAGCATGAAACAGACTAAAATATAGAAGAGCACAAAAGCTCAGCACTCAACCATACCTCTACACTTTCAGCCAAACCTGATAATTTTTAAATCATGTTTACCACATTTTAACATTACCTTTTCTTGCATTAGTAACATGTCTAGTATGTATGGAGAGAGAAAATTCAGAACCTGAGGCATTACCAGCTTCTCTTGTGTATTTAGGCAATGCAATGTCTGAGATCATAAAAATTAATACCAGTAAAAGGCAAAGAATGCCACCTAAGAGACCATTCAAAATCTTCATCCTTGAAACCATACTAGCCCCTGTGGTGTTGAGGCAGCAGGCTTTTGGATAAATCTTTGCAGGAAGAAACAGAACAATAAAAATATACTCACCAGCATTCATTTCTTTGAATTTCTGCCTTAGTTCAGCTGGAGTGAGACGGTATTGATCGAGTCCATCATTCCAATAAATACGATCTAGGACCTGTAGATCTCCACCTACAAGCCAGTTCCCTTGCTCCATAACCATCTAAGAAAAGAAAATAAAATCTGTGTTAGGTTGTCAGCTTCTCCTAAGCATCTAGAGCATTGCAAGGGGGGAACATCTTTACCAAGGGAAGAGTTCCAGGTTAATTTTATTTGACAGTCTCAAGTCAAGCATCAATGTTTGTGGGGTTTTTTGTTTAGTTTTTGTTTGTTTGTTTAAAAATAATAAAAAAAAAATCACTGAAACATAGTCTAGGCATGTTAGACCATGGTGCAGGAAGGAGAGATGCACAAATCTTCAGAAGACATATGCCTTCCTTTCAAACTAAAGGATTTTTTTAAATATATAGAAAGGCAAGTAGCCAGTATTCTTAACCAACATTATTACAGGACAAAAAGAGTGGCTGGAAAGCCTAATATATTAAGTACAATGAAGCTGCACACTTTATAGTTCTTGGTCAAAGCAAATACAGTTCCAGTATCACCCTGCAGTTTACAAGATTCTGGTCAGCAATAAAACAACAAATAAAACAGTTCTGATTAACTACTCACCTACTTTAACTTACAAATAAAATCAGAATCTTTGAATTAGGATATTGTACACTCAGTACAATTCTTTTGATATCTTCAAATATCACCTCACCCTTAATAAATAATTATGGCAAGCTGCTTCACATACTCTATCAATGGCCATAGAAATCACTCAGAAACTGCTAACTTCTGAGAATGCATTTGCTTTTGAAGGTGGAACCACAAAAAAAATAAAAAAATATTCATACACATTTTTGATAATTTTTCAGCCTTATGTAATTTAAAAATGACAACACACGTTGATATAACATAAGACAATACATACTAAACTCACAAGTCAAGATGTTAAAATTAAATGTGGATTTTTCAACTTATTTTTGCTTTAGAGGACCTGCTGGAATTAAATGATGCTACAGTCACTACCCCTCGCTCAAAGAAAATGCCAGACTTTGACATCTTACCAAGGTGGGGGGAAGGTGTGATAAAGATATGAGATGAGAAAACTCTGCACCACAGTAACTCTCAGGTACCCAAAGATTTCTGATTAATTTAGAAGGCATATTCGTGTGTTGTCATGATACTACTATGTACACATTCATACACTGTCATCATATTACTATACACCTCAGTACAAACATTCTTTAATTGTTAATGCATTATAACGAGTCATTCAAATCTTGTTTGCATCACATTTTCTTAGAATTTCTTAAATTAGTGTTTTTAATAAAGGGCTAATCTGATGTTCATTAGCACAGAACACATCAAGGACTTTGAAACTCTTCCAAATACCTCTTGTATTTAGCAGATGTCCTTTTTCAGATGTACTCCTGAATATACTCCTTCAGTCAGTAAAAGCATTCCATTACATATTAACACAAAATTGATTACACATTAATAGTAAAAAATTCCAGTTTTCACATACATATTATTCATACAGATACTTTTAGAACATACCAAAGGCTCATAATTTGAGGTTTGTTTGGTTTCTTTTTATCTGATATTAAGTCATAGTTGTAGACAAAAAGATACCTTAGAGACAAATGGGTAAAGAAACATATTTTGGCTCTGCAGCGCTAAGATGCAACATTTACATCAGCTTGCAAAATCAATCACAGCACTGCAATGAGTATGTTACAATTACAATATTTCAGTATGAAATACACAAAGTCAAAATAATAATACATGCTGAACATAATAGATGGGAAATAACTACCCAGAGAGTTAAACTACAAACTCCCCAGGAACAGGGACTATTTCAAAAGCATCTAAACCAGGCAGGTCTCACATGCTCCATATGCAGGCAGAAAAGAAGTTTTCTTGCCTCCACAATGCATGTATCTGCTGATTAAGGAGCTTTGCTGATCCATTTGACTACACAGAAGGATGTGTTTCCTAGGCACACCAGAGGGCAAAATTCCCTCTTCTGTAGCACAGATTCTACAGTACATTCTAAATTCATTTAATGTGTACATATCAGCATTAGATTTTCACACTAAGTGCAGACTATTCAGTAGCTACATAGAACAAAAAAAATCACCTTTGTTCCTAGTCAAATGTTTTAATTAGTTCCCAAAGTAGTTTTGCTGTTGAAATACATCAGGTACAGACATCAGCTTCACTTAATTTGCAGTTCCACAAACAGTACAGCTATTAGGACTAGATTTTCAACTGTTAAGCACACACCTTGATATAGGGATGTTCCTTGCATGTCGTTCCCCATTGCCTAGCACAGCGTTCTTCTTTCCTGTGCTCGTAGAATTCGGGATTACGGAGAATGGCCACGCGGCAACCTTCATACACCAGTGCAATTGCTGTACAACCATCCAGTCTTTCTTTTTCTTCTTGAGTAGCTGTTAGCACTATAGGCACTGACAGATTAATAACTCCCCCTGCAGAGTGAAGAAAAAAACGCCCTTGTCCTTAGTAGTGGTCATCAATGATATGAAAATCTACCCTCCTACAGCTATAGTACAGGCTGCAACTATATCACACAACAGGTAGTTCAAGTATTTATTTTAACAGGGGTTAAAAGCAGCTCTTAGAATGAACTCTTGCATAAAATACACGTGCTATAAAAATGTGCAAGCACTGAGGTTTGAGAGGGAGAAAAGTCAGTACCGAAAATAGCAAGTGCTTACTGCTGCACACAACCATTTAGACTGTGGGGATATAACTTTTGGGGGATCTCAAATATCTTTTCAAGAAGCTATGTAGTAAGCAGAAATACACAACTGGCATTTTTAAACAGAGCATCTCAAATCTTAGGCAAGATTGCAGATAATGAGTAAAAAAGAAATAGCATTCTCAGTAGCCAAAGTTTCAGTCCGCAAGAAAAGTTTTATGCAACAGAGGCAGCCAAATATACCCGAGTAGTTAACAAATACAACTAAACTGTTTCAAAAGGTGACTTTTGCTCTTTACTTAAAATTTTATTCAGATTCAAGCACATATATTTCAAAAAAATCTGTTGAGTCAGGCAGGCATTTTGCGTAGTTTGTTCATCTGAAAACTTATCAGCTACTTTACTTCTAAAACTAAACCAATGTATCTGAATTTTAAGGTTATGTGTGGTCCTCGTTTTCATTTGACTGTTAGATGCTAAATGTCTTGTTTTTCTTGACTACAAGAGTGAGATTTGAGAAACCCAGTGGAATAACCAATGTAAGTCTCATAACAAAGGCTTGAATTCTAATGACCATATACTTGCCAAAAGAGTGCAAAACTTTTGGGTGGTCTCCAGGAGAGAAGTCATGAGCCCCTTGAAGTTAATGGAAGTTTTACTATTGGCTTTAGTGGGGACAAGACTCTGAATGAGGCTGATTTCCCCATTATTTATGGTTTAACTCTGGGCCAGCAATTAAACAAATAACAGATGCTCTCTATTACCCCTTTCCGTTTCCAGAAAGGGAAATGAAAGAGAGTAAGGGCAAGACACACACGGGTTGGAAACTAAACTACACAGCTTTAATGAAACAGTAATGTTGAAAAAGAAAATAATTAAATTCATACAAAACCAGTATTGCACACACCCCGACTAATGCTTGTGTCACCACCAAGGCTGCAGGGCAGGCCCTGGGAAAGTCCCTGTCTGGACTCCTGGAATCAGCAGCACATGGGAGCTGAATGCAGTGATGCACAGAGTGAGGAATGCATGGATCGGGATCAAGGACAGACAAAAGGACAGAGTCCTCCCAGGATGCCAGCCATGGACAAAGAGAGCTTGACCTTCATGATCCCTCAGTTTTATACCAAGTATGACACATATGGGATGGAATACTTCGTTTGGTCAACTTTGGTCACCTGTCCAGGCCAATTCTCCCCACAGAAGTGTTGTAGGTGCGACCCCTTTTCTCCTTTTTCTTTCTGGAGCAGAAGACATTTAGCAGAACCAAGCAGTGGCCTTGGTTCTGCATACCATTCTCCAGCCGTAACTATAAACATCAAGTGTTATCAGTTCTCAAGGCAGATAATGACTGAAAAATGTGGTTAATTTCAGCAAGTGCAGTTACTTAGAAGAGACTTAACTGAAAATTAGTTCTGTCCTGGCTCAAACCAGGACAATAAACTTTCCTCAATATTACCTTGAGTATGGTAGAAGTTAAAAATTATGAAGCTGGATGAAAAGTTTAAGAGAAAAGTAGGTCCTCCCTTTCTTTGTAACGCAAAATAAAAAGCATGCTGTGCATCTTCTCTTAAGTTCAGTCTTAGTGCTCAGAGTTATTTTCAAAGCAACTAGGTCACAAAATTTAGCTTGGCAACAGTCACAGAGAATGTGATTTGCCACCCCTAACTCGATAATTAAAAAAATCCTTTTGTTTTGTAAACAAGTAAATACCTATTTCAAACTGTGAAAAGATTTCAAACCTATTGATTATTAAAATTTTGTCAGTGACAAATAATAAATATATAATATCTTTGACATCTATCTTCACCTACTGTACAAATGAGAAACTGAAGCAAGGTAGTGGAGTGAGTTTATTAAGTCACAGATGAGCACAGTGTCAGCTTAAGACTACTTCAGATAGCTTACACTTTAAGTGAGAAGAATTACACACCTGCACTGATGTCCATAATGTAGAAGTCAGTCAGTATGAACATTGCATTTAGAGTCCAAAGGATGAGATGCATTGCAAGTGTTAAAAAATTTCCCTCTCTTAAAAATCAAACCCCTGGAAAATGACTGCTGCCGTGAGACTCCAGAACTAACATACCAATCAGGCAAGAAACTTTCAGGATGTTTTTTTGACTTAACTGTTGCCACTGCTTCAAGTAGCAAAGGAGCTTTAAGGCAATCACATTTTTCTAAAATCTTCTAATACATACATGTTGCAGTAGGTATCTAAGAAGAGGAAATATGGTAGCATCTAGAGGAACATAACTGTTCTATTCAAGCTTAGGACTGAAAATTGCTTCCATCAGTAAGTTATTTGTTATTTTTCATTATTCATATTTCTTGCAGCATACATGACGTACTAAAAACAATTGCAAGAGAAGTTTAAAAACTTGTAATATTGCCATATCTGAAACAGTCACTTATACAAGGTCTTGAAAGCCTTATAAAAATTCTGATTGACAGAAGACTACAGGGCAGAATAAAGAGCTACAAGCTATTTTAGCAGTTGAATGCATAGCATTCCACCTGCAGAGTACATTTCACCTGGATGGATACACAGAAGGCAAATGGAATGAAAACAAAACTAGTCGTCCAAAACGATACTGCAAACTTCAGATACTCCAAAGTAACAGGATAGCGTTATGTTGCCTAGAATATTATCCAAGAGACTTCTAGAAAAAGGAACTAGAAAATAGAAGAGGGACAACAGTTGTCTGGATCATAGAATTGAAAGATGAGTGACTTTTTTTCCTGCTGTTTGGTTTGCTTGGTCTCCAGCAAGAAAAGTAAAGCAGAAAGAAGTGCGGAGACAGGAATTTTTACTATTCCTCTTTGATATAGACAGTGCAAAAAACCCTAAAAGGCTTGAGTAAAACAGAGCCTTCAAAGAGGATAAGTGAAAACTGACAGAGGATCAGATCAAATTCCAAAGCCTGAGGATGTTATCACTTGTTGACTACCTTAACTAATCCTTGCTCTTAGCCAATTGTTAATGCAAAATAAAATATATACATTGAAATCATCAAATTATAATTACTAAGTCAAAGTAATTTAACTACATGTGACAATTGTCCATACTCAAGCCACCTCCTCAAATTCCAATTTCATACTTGCAATAGTTCCAGCACTCAAGTCAATTTGTTGCCCTTTCCTTCATTACTGTTACAGAACAAATCTTTTGGCAAACAGAGCTAAACAGCAATTAAATTGAAATTCTGAATTCTAAAATTGATTTCTTCAAAACAAATCAGAATGTGGATTTTCAGTTGAAATGTTTTTCAACAATGAAAACATTTGAAAAATATGATTTGAAGAGGCAAAAAGACAAGATATTCAAAGTCTAATGCAATGGTAGATATAAAAAGAATAAAACCATCCATTTTTAAGCTGATGATTTTAATTTTCTATTCTCTTACCAAAGGCTGTGTGCAA
Source organism: Aegotheles bennettii (assembly GCA_013398125.1). NCBI lineage: Eukaryota > Metazoa > Chordata > Aves > Caprimulgiformes > Aegothelidae > Aegotheles > Aegotheles bennettii. The sequence goes on from VZRW01000388.1 coordinate 18,615, forward strand.
GCCTGGTAACCTGTTACCACACCACCACTAAGAAAGAAAGCAACAACAATATTTTAGAAGTAGGATTAGTTTGCTCAGTCTTACAAACATTTAAGCTTTACCCTACCATCAAGGAGACAGTCAAAGTGGAGGCACTGTAGGTATTCTCTCTCTCTCATAAAGCCATTCAGGGGTGTTGCCCAACCTTCTGCTAGCACTTGCACCCACTGCATATCCACCTTGTAAAGAAATGTAGAAATAGAGCAGATAAAAGTTGTTGCTTAATGATTGACATCAGGTATTAATCATAATAGAACATGAAACAGACCCATAAAATGCAGGGCAGTATAGACAGAAGATTTTTCACTATTAGTTTTTAATCACAAAGAATTCAAAGTTTCTACAAGTAAGAAAAAAAGAACAACTTCCTCACTGTTCATAGTTTCGGCTATTTTCCATTCTTTACACTAGATCCATGTGTTAAAAAACAAACCAACAAGAAAAAAATCTCACAACAATAATCCTTATTTTTAAAATATTTGATAGAGTTCACATGAACAGAATTAGAGCCCCACTTGTATTTAATTTTTTAAAAAAGCAAGCTAATCAATAGGTTAACAACAAAAATAAACAACAAAAAAAAGAAAACCAGCACACCATGAGAGTGAATATTAAGAGATCTAATCTTAAAACACATTAGAAAGAAAATTTTTTATTGCAGAAACTAGTGAGACAACCCAGAAGTTAAATTCTCTCAGGACTAGAACTTATTTTACTTTCAGAGAAAGTTTAAGGGAATTTCCTTCCTTAGCACTTAAAACAGTCACACTATGACTTAGTGTGTGGCCTCTATTATTTCTGCATGTACATTACTAAAACTTGATCAAGTCTTTGACAAGGACAGGCTTTGCTTGTGCAGGGCTCTTTTGCAAAAAGCATGACTAACTTTATTACACTTTTTAATTTATGTTGAGGCAAGTACAAGACATTTTCTTCCCAAGCTTTCATTATATACTTGTTTGATATTTAACAAAGCAAAATGAGGGTGAAGGGGGAAAGCATTTGTTTTTCTAGATATGGAGTGATTTAGAATGGGACACTATAGAAATTTAATAATGGTGACCTTAAATATTTATTCCTCATCAAAGCAATGAACAGTTTTACAGACACATATGTGAAAGGAATCTAGTAAGATGCAGTGAAAAGAAGTATTAAAACTTATTAGTAGAAGGCTAGGCTAGGTTGTCTCAGTCCTTTGAATTCTAGTTACTGCAGACGCTCAACTCTGAACTTAGCCAGCCCCTAGACCAAATGCTTAGCTTTAAGTTCTAGCAATACTGCCAAAAAGTCAGTGAAAAAACTCATGCATTGTATCTGTGTTTAGGTCTAGCTCTTTAGAAAAAAAAGATGAGGTAGAACAGAAACACATCAAAAAGCATCTTTGTCTTATTTATCTGAGTTGGAAAATAATGCATTTAACCAACATAAGAAAAGAAAAATAGATCAAGTTGATCCATACTTTCCCACATTTTCTCTGTTATAAGCCAGAAAAGTAGCATGAATATGTTCTAACTAGAAAAAAAAAAAAAAGTCAATCCGATCATCTCTCTGTAGACTTAAGTTTGCAACTGTTTGAGCCTGGTATAGAAGGTTACTTTTGTTCAGCTGAAGGTTACCAACAAGGAGAATCAAGCAGCAGTAACTGATTTCCTTCATATTTCTAGGTCATTACAATTCAAAATAAAATGGTTTCTGTAAGTAAACTAAAAAAAAAAAAAAAGTTAATAATTCTTCTAGAAACAACTACTCATAGAAGACATGCCAGGAACAGTTTAGTTCATGGATGGGGGAGGGGGAGCAGTGGGAGGAAGTCACTGTAAATTTAATTTCCAGCCTTGGGACAAACTAGCACTATATTAAACATTATTTATGAAATTACAAAGATTCAATTGTTACCTCTAGTAAGTGATCAAAGAAGACACAGATGCTATGATTTCTCTCAAGAAAAGAGAGGAAAAGTATATCAAGATACATTCTGTAACCAGTGCAGGTATTTCAACTGTATGTGCTTCTACTGAGCAAGGGATTAGCTGTTGCTGTCTTTCAACCTCAGCAATCAGACACTGAACACACAATACCTTATTTATTTCCAAGGTTAACAGAGACTCAGCATCAGTTTTGGCCAACTGTAGCTTGTTTTCTGGCACATAAAGCTCTCTCACCTCATAAGAGGCATCTACTGGTACAATGTCCTGTATGAAAGCAATAAACAGAACTTAATGGTTGCTCAGAATGCTTCTTTGACACTGAATACATGGTTAAGAAGTAAAATTCTATTGTTGCACTACTCTATAGGAAAAGTTTATTCATTAATTTTTACAACAATTTTTACTCGTCTAAAAACCAGCACTGTTCCAAGATTATGATATATTTCTAACCAAGCTGCTGGCTTCAGTAACTAAAATGAAATATAGTGACAAGAGATTTTTTTCTAAATCCTAAGTATCCTACATAACATTTACCAAGTAAATATTTAAGTATTAAGTTGAGTTTTTATGACTTATTAATGCCTACATTAACTACAGAAAGGAAGACTATGATTCTATACTGGCTAAAGCAGTAAAAAGTTTTAGACACAGAGCATTTACAAATTTAAGTCATTCACTTTACAACATACATTAGAAGTGGTAGTATGGAGGTAAAAAGAAAAATCTCAGTAGAAAGTGATTAATACAGAAGTACAAATTAAATGTATTATCTACAGCTAGTGACGTAACACCAGTGTCCTAATCTATATACTAACACTTAGAACATTTAAATGTGAGGCCACCTGTGCACACATATATGTAATAAACTGAAATCTAGTTTTATAACCAGAATACCACAGAATATCAATTTTTTATCTGAAAAAAATGTTTTCCTCAATGTGTTTTAAACAAGACATTCTCACTCCATGATACTCAAGACTCAAGACCTTAAACCATAAGATATGAATATAGAGATAATTAAAAAAGGAGATAAGGATGATAAAACTTTACAGTCTTCTGTGACAAAGGATGGTGTAAAATGTCAAAACTTGGGCAAATGTTCCAGTGACATTCAGTAGCAAAAAAAAAAAAAATAAAAAAAAAAAATCAGTGAAAAGCAGCTGACAGTTCTTTTTAAAACAGGTTTTTCACTTTTGGAAACTTTTGTTAAAGAAATTGCTTACTTTTTAAGAAAAAAAAAAAGCTCACCATTACAGCAAAGAATATACAAACTCATAACACAAATAAAGAAATTATTTTTCCAGTATATGCAGGCCAGAGTAAACAGGTATGCTTGTAGGAAACACAAAGTTTGCCCAAGCATTTTAAATCATTTATCCAACCATTTATTTGACATTAGGCACTACCTCCATGGAAAGTTAAACAAAAGGAGTGGGATGATGAGAGCAAGTGGGAGATTAAATGACTGCAGGAGCAGAGAGATGTGAGCAGAGACCAGCCAGTGAGTCTCACTGCCTGTTACATAATTTGTGTGTCCAAAGACAAATGAAAGGAAAATATATTAGCACTTAGAAAATATGTTTTATAAGAAAAAGCTCAGTCCATTACACATTAGACATCATTTGGGAAGCTGATTTTATTAAACAGTAAGTCAGGCAAAATATGCCTTCTATTTTCTTTACCAGAGCAGCAGCATTACAGTCCATGAGAGCTGCAGCAAACTCCTGCCACAGCAATAAGCCCAGAATCAAATAAAGGTATTGTCTGCCGTAAAGAACAGACCTTACAAGCAAAATATAAAAGACTGAATACACATTATTCTGCTTCACAGAAGATTCCTCTCTGGACCCTAGTTCATTACCATGCTGGAATTTCCCACTTTTATAAACCATCAAAAGCTTAAAATAAACGTGCCTCTTAAAAAATTAACTTCAAATACTGTCCTGTTTTTAGTGTCCCACTAATTTGCAAAACAACGGAGAAAACAAAGGTTTCACAGTGCAGTTTCTGTCAACAACCTACTTCATTATGAGGATGTAAATAACCTGAAGGCAGTTCTTAGCAACACTGTGTCAGACATTTAGAGAATTTGTAGAATTAGTAAATCTAGACTCCCTTGCAGACGTAAAAAATGGTATTTAAAACAACATCGTAGATTTATTAAAAAAAACCCAAACAACCAGCAGCAAGAGGAATTCATAGATCTTTAAACTGTATGAGTTTTAGGAAAATGTTGAGCTAGCAAGCCATCTAGTGACCACTTTAAGGTAATAACTTCACTCAAAGGTTCATTCTACCAAAGGACAAGTTACACAATATTCCTCAGTATTAATTATTTCTTAATGCATTCATATAAGTAATGCCAAAATAATAAAAAATCAACTAGATGTTTTATGGAAAGGTGCCTCTTCAGACTGAAGTGGTAGGTTCTTTGCTGATACTGTCTAATGTCCTCATATCTATAAAGAAAGGGCATTCAGGCAAGTTTCTGGTAGATGGACATTCTCAAGTGACATCCAATTTACATTACTGAATGTCTTATGAGTTCAAATTAATAGAGGTGTGAGGCAACTAAATTATTTACATATGGAAAAAACAAACAGAAGTATTTGTTTGACTATAATAATCGCTGAAGTTTTGGTAATTACAGCTTGCACGGAAATTTGTCAGTACTTTAAGTATGGGTAAAATGGTGAATTGCAACGACAGGCACGATCTTAACAGAGTGGTACAATTTTCTAGACTGAGGGCCTCTTCTCTGCCCATCAGTTGTGTTCTATCACGTTTTAAATTCACTTGAGTCATAGAAACACTCCTCTTTTTGTGCCAACAAGAGAAATTTCTGACTCCAGCCATTCACTGCTGTTTCTCCCAAACATATAAAGACACCCTTTATACATTTGCCTTGGTCAAAATAAGTCATGTGTCTCTTACATAGTGCATCTATATCAATCTAAATAATTTTGACTGAAAACATCTAGGAAATAGTCACACAAACCTAACAGTCAGCAGATCTAACTGGATGACTGTTGCCTGACCAGAGACTCTGCTATTTACATAGAATTACTCTGAACTAAAACCTTGTCTGTGACTTTCCCAGAATACAGAAATTAAAAAGAGAAGAAAGTAGAAGAAATAAGTAACAAAAATGACACCACAGTAACTGAAGCTTGTTCTTTAACAACTCCAAAATTATACATGCTTTTTTACCAATTTGAGATACTGAAATCTATTTCTAAAAAATTCAGTAGTATATTTTCAGAAGAAAACAACCATGACCAAAGCACACATACCTCAAAAAGAAACCCACAACCTAAAATACAGGAAGTTCTGCTTACTTTCCTAAGCATGAGGAGAAATCAATGTTTTATTGATGTGGGAATTACAGAAGTTGAATACTGAGGGTTGTTGTTTTTAAATCATGCTTAAAAGCTTATACTGGTTTTTGCTCACTCTGGCTTACCTCTTTACTGTTGTGTGTTCACTACAACAGTATAAAACTAATAGTATAATCTTGCATTTCCTTTACAAACAGAGGAGTTTTTTTTCCCCCAGCTTCTCACACAAAGCAATTATTAGCCTTATCACAGAATCACAGACGGCCTCTGGAGGTCAGTTAGTCCAGTCTCCTGCTCAAAACCGGCCCCGGTACAGCAGGCTGCTCAGGAACTTGGCCAATCAAGTTTTTAATATCTCCAAGGATGGAACATCCACAAACTCTAGAAACAACTTGTTCTAATATTTGATTATCTTTATAGTGAAAGGCTTTTTTCCCCCATGTCTTGTTTGAATTTCCCATGTTTTATCTCATGTCTGTTGCCCCTCATCCTACCCTTGTGCACCTCTGAGAAAAGCCTTCATTATTCTTCTATATATCCTGCCCTTGGGGTGCTAGAAACAGCAACAAGACCTCCTTCAGACTTCTCTTCTCCAGGCTGAAAAAGTCCAGAACCCCTCAGCCTCTCCTTGCATGGCAACATGCTCCAATCCCTGACCATCTCGGCAGCTTTTGGACCAACTTACTCTAGTACATCAATGTCTGTCTTCTACAGGTGAGCAAGAAGGGCACAAACTTCGATGTGGTATCCAGATAAGGTCTCACAAGGGCCACATGAAACGGCAGAATTGCTTCTCTTGACCTGCTGGTAATGCTCTTGCTGTTACAGTAGAGTTGGCCTTCTTTGCTGCATGCACACCAGTTTTCATAATGCCAACAAATGATTTATAATGCTGAACAATTTAATTCAATTCTCTTGTATTGTTGTCATGTCTTATATATTTTGCTTATCAAAAAGGCGAGTTATTCCACACAACGTCAGTATATATCAAAGTTAAAAGGTAGGTATGCACTAAGTTAATGTCATTGTACTGTATTTCATACAAATGCTTACTTCCAACATTATAAGCTATTTATAAATTCTCATGGTCTACACTTTGTCTTATGAATTGCAGTTAGTGCCACTCAATCACGTTCTGTTGTAGGCATTTTCATAGAATGCTTTGGGTTGGAACGGACCTTAAAGATCTTCTAGTTCCAATCTCCCTGCCACGGGCAGGGACACCTTCCACTAGACCAGGTTGCTCCAAGCCCTATCCAGTCTAAATCTACCTTCCTTTAGAAAATGTACAGAACAGCAGAATCCACTTCTACATATTTTTCAGGAACCACCAGCCTCAAGCTTTACATCTTAAAAAGAGAGACTGACTTTATAAACCACAACAATAAAGAACAACTTCTAACTTCCACTCTGCTCCAAATTCTCACTGCTCCAAAATATAGAATTTGAATACAACTGCAGGGAATTGTGTGGATACAGCTAGGAAAACAGTAGTATAAGATACCATGAGGTCCACCTTCCCAAATACAGGGCTAGGCTTAATCATAGAATCATAGAAAATGCCAAGTTGGAGGGACCCTCCAGGATCTTTGGGTCCAACTCCTGTCCCTGTGCAGGACACCCTAGGAGTCACACCACGTGCCTAAAAGTGTCGTCCAAACTCTTCTTGAACTCAGCCAGGCTTGGTACTATGACCACTTTCCGGAGGAGCCCGTTCCAGCATTCAATCACCCTGTGTAAGAAACCTTTTCCTGATACCTAACTAAATCTCCCCCGATTCAGCTTAGATAAGAGCTTGGCTGTAACTGTTGGGGGATGGGTGAGAGACAGAAGAAGGTACAAAAAGTTTACACATTTAGTCATAGTGAATTTATCTAAATAGTAGTAGAAGTACATAATATCTTCATCAATGACCTGGATGAGGGTACAGAATGTATCCTCAGCAAGTTTGCTGATGACACTAAGCTGGGAGGAGTGGCTGACACACCAGAAGGTTGTGCTGCCATTCAAAGAGACCTTGATAGGCTGGAGAGTTGGGCGGGGAGAAACTTAATGAAATTCAACAAGGGCAAGTGCAGAGTTTTGCATCTGGGGAAGAACAACACCATGCACCAGTACAGGCTGGGGGCTGACCTGCTGGAGAGCAGTGTAGGAGAAAGGGACCTGGGGGTCCTGGTGGACAGGAGGATGACCATGAGCCAGCAATGTGCCCTTGTGGCCAAGAAGGCCAATGGCATCCTGGGGTGCATTAGAAGGGGGGTGGTTAGTAGGTCGAGAGAGGTTCTCCTCCCCCTCTATTCTGCCTTAGTGAGGCCACATCTGGAGTATTGTGTCCAGTTCTGGGCCCCACAGTTCAAGAAGGACATGGAACTGCTTGAGAGAGTCCAGCGCAGAGCCACTAAGATGATTAAGGGAGTGGAACATCTCCCTTATGAGGAAAGGCTGAGGAAGCTGGGTCTTTTTAGCTTGGAGAAAAGGAGACTGAGGGGTGACCTCATCCATGTTTACAAATATGTAAAGGGTGAGGGTCAGGACGATAGAGCCAAGCTTTTTACAGTGACGACCAATGATAGGACAAGGGGCAATGGTTGTAAACTGGAGCATAGGAGGTTCCATGTGAATATCAGGAAAAACTTTTTCACTGTGCGAGTGACGGAGCACTGGAACAGGCTGCCCAGAGAGGTTGTGGAGTCTCCTTCACTGGAGACATTCAAAACCCGTCTGGATGCGTTCCTGTGTGATGTACTCTAGGTGACCCTGCTCTGGCAGGGGGGTTGGACTAGATGATCCTTCGAGGTCCCTTCCAACCCTAGAATTCTGTGATTCTGTGATAATCAGATTCCAGTTCGGGAGATGGTATTTGCAGAGGCACTGTAAGTTGATGTCCCTAAGAATGGGACTTTTATACAAAGGTAGTTAAAAAGTCTAAAGTTACCTACTGGAAATGCAACTCTTCATACACTTTTGCACTTCTTTAACAATAAAGGTGGCATTCCTAAGCTATGACTTCTTCAAAACATATTTTCTGGGCTAAATATTGAACTTATGCAATATTAAGGAAAAATTAGCTTTATGCAAATGCTAAATCAGCTATATTTGTTGACAGAAAAAACAAGAATGAAAACAATGAATTCTTTAAAGCCAAACATCTGCACTATGCTTGTCTGACTTCATTGGAAAGTATCAGCAATTGAAAGCCATATTTATCAAGCCCAAAAGCCACACAAGTCTTTTTGACTGGAAAAAAAAAAAAAAGTAAAAAAAAAAGTGTGCAAGCACCGATTTGTATAGTACTGGAAAAAAAACAAGATTCAACAGCTACTTATTACTCCCATTTCTGTGTGGTTACCTCCTTTTTTCTTCCATAAAGGATTGAATGTGTGTTTAGAAAAGACCCGATAAATTTGTTTCAGAGTTCTTTTTTTGAAAAACTCTAAGAACCAAACAATTCCACTACCTATAAAAGAACAATGTTTCAAATTCTTGTTTAAGAAATACATGTGTGTGTATATCTGTGCATCTCAACACACACACAGTTCCAGCTGTCTTCTCTTTACTGCCATTATTGTCTGAACTAGTATAAATCATAGAACTGGACATATATAAAAACACTGTATAAAACAGTCCTTGAAATTAAAGGATTACCAACACTTTCAGCAGACTACTTCCCAAAGTTTTTCACAACTCTTGAAACAAAACAAACATTCCAAATTATTCTTAATGCTGCTGGCCTATGGTCTTTACTAATCACAATGGATTATTAAAGAACACAAACATGACTTGTTCCAACTAAAAGAAACCTACAGAAATTATTCTCAAGATATCACTGTATTAATATGGTCTGTTCAGCCATGCCTTGGTTTCATTGTCTCATTAAAGTAAACTAAGGTATCTTGGCATTCACGATACTCTTGTCTACAGAGAAATAAAAAAAAAGTGCTAAAATGTTCCTTAAGCAAAGGACAGAGCAAAGCTGACTGGGCCAGGAGCCAGCATTCAGCACTGTGTACCGAGGCAAGACTTTAGGGATCACTATCTCAGCACACATGACATTGGGTTCTACAATTATGAAACATACCTAATTGTTCTTTTGAGCAGGAGGCACGGGGCCTCCCATAGTCAGGAACTGCCACCTCCTGTAGGTAGGACTCCTACACAGCTCTCTCCTCTTTTCTTCCAAAGATATTCAGATGAGCATTAGGGTAAAAATCCAGAATTTTGCTGTGTTTTTCTGCCCTGTCTCATCTCCTGTGCAACCTTGAGCAAGCACTGATCTATTAATAGAGTTTTCTTGAGAATTTAGATATAAGAGACCAAAGCTCTCCACAGCTGTACTAGCACAGAGGGTTAAAATTAACTCCATGCTGGCTACGTGATGATGTCTTTTGCTTGTACCAACTTGGTAGAGCTTTACTCAAGCTACTGCCTAAACCCAAAATTGCCAGAATATCTATCTCACAAAAAAACATGAATAATTGTCTGCTAGAGCATCTAAATTAAAATAATTGTCTGAAATGTCATCCCACTACCCACTAACTATAGATAAGAATGTAAGGAGGCACATTTATTCTACATGAAGACTAGCAAGTACTGGGGGTATGGTTTCAAGAGGGTAGAGCCATTTCATGGCTTGCCTTCACTTTTAGTGAGTTTGGGTTTTGGGGGATTTTTATCTGTTTGTTTGCTTTCTGTGGGTAGTTTGTTTGGCATTTTTTGTTCCTTCTTTCTGAGCTTTTTTGTTTGTTGGTTTGGGTTTTTTAAGGTTCGATAACAAGCTGAATCCATTTATCACTGAACAGGAGGAGGCCTGGAGGCTTCAAAAGGGATGGTGTAGATTGCAGGCATAAATGAGGAAACAGACCTATCTTTTCAGAAGCTATGAACCATCAGCCATGTCAAGAAGATTAGCTTCCTGAACTACACAGTTGCAGGACCACTTTCACTAGTGCAAGAAAAATAGTGGAGACAAGGGAAATGAGACACAACCACAGCGGCCCCTATTTAAGCCATCTCAAATTACTGTGTATTGTGCATCCCTGTCTCTACACATCTGCAGTATATATTAATTTGTACACTATAGAGACAAAGTAAAAACTTTCAGACGCTCACAAATGCTAGCAACCAATTTTAAAGTCGGCATTCATAATTGGTTCTGTAACAACTGAGACAGACTTCCCTGCCTTCCAGTTATCAGTTATTATAATCAATATAAATTAAAATTCCACTTGTCCAAATCTTATTTCACTTAGAGATCAGTGTAGCTGCAATGCTTACATTTAAAAAAGGAAGACAACGATAGGACAAGTTTAAAAGCTCATATAAAGATGTATAAGCCTTTAACTCTTAAAAACTGCCTCTGTTTTCCCCAGTACATAGATTCGGATTGCAAGCACAAATGTTTTCGAAAAAAGCTACCAAGATATATCTGCATTTACGCTCACCCTCTCTTGAAGAAGTTCTACAACCTGTTGTATACAATCATTCACATCACAGGAATCAGTTTTCAGCACAAGCTCTGGGGCTTCTGGTTTTTCATACTCAGAGTCAATCCCAGTAAAACCTACAGAATATAAGACAAAAATATTAAGTGATTCTTTCCAAATGATGACTCCGTATTAACACTATTCACAAGACAGTTTCCTAGATATAAACCAACACAACAGGCAAGAGCACAGTTTTAGGTTCCTTAATACAGGATTCCTTAAGGAAATCAACAGGCTTTTATCTTCCTTCTGCTAATCCTACTACTATCCTACATGACTCCTTCAAACTTCAGTATTCTGCAGCACATACATAGCACATTTTTGTTGGTGAACTTGTTTGATTTATACTGTGAATAAAGAAAGGAGCATGGACAGAAGAATTGTGCACATCAACCAAGAGTTAGTCATCCATCAGCTGTGCTTCATTATTAGCTGTGATTGTCATTTCGATTTTTTAACACAGACCCTCATGCTGAATAACCAGTATATATTTTAAATTTACTCTTATGCCACCAAGCAGTATTCTGAAGAGTAAGGAATTCCAACACCTATTACATTAGTTTAGCTAGTATACCTATCTTAAGACAGCTGTTAATGTAAGGTCAATGTGCGTGTTTATTACAGTTATAATAACTATTATCACAGACTGTACAAGTTACCAATGACCTTTGTTCTGGCCTACTTAGCTAGCAATCTGCTTTGAAACAGAAGAGATTCTGACTAACCATGCATAAACAAGATGGAAAAATCAAGCCCAAAGGCAAGCACTACAAGTCAGATCTGTAGCAGAAATATGAGCTGGGCTACAGCAACTGAACATCTGCATCCTCTACAATTGCAAATGCAAACATTAAAACTCTAGTTTTTCACTTCAGATTTAAATACTCGCAAAATTAGTAGCTTGATTCCCCATATAAGAAAAAAATCAATTGCCACAGAACCCCATATGATTAAGAAAGTTCAGTATCTGTTCTAAAAACTGGACACTTTATAAGTATCTTATTACTGGAGAAGTAGGAATAGGAGGCAAAGAAAATGTTCTATTACAGTTGCCAAAGAAGATAACAGTTGCTGATATTCCTAGTGAACAGACAAGTTCATTTCATTTTCATCCTTCATATATCAGGTAGGTCATAAGATATAGCCACTGCTAGACCCACCTGTAGCTTACTCAGGCACTGTATACCTCACTACCACTTCTAAAGTGACACAATTCCATTATGGGGCTTGTAAAACTGACAAAATATTAAGGAAGTTCTACAGCACAAATATGGATTCTGTACAGAACTATAGATTTGAATCATGCTATCTCAAGCTATCTTGGTTTGATTCTGAGCAAACCTTATTTCAGACTTATTTATTCCTGGTCTTCACATGATACATTTGGTAGTACTAGAAGTATAAAGCAACCAGTCATGTGGAATGTCTTCGATTTCTTGAATTTCGTATCACTTTTCGTTAATGATAGATTTATCATTATAGCACCTGCAAACTCAGCCCCTGAAACTGATTACTTTTAAAAATGTTTTGCTTCTTAATACAGGTAAAATGTGCTATTATCAACCTCTGCAAACTATAATATAACACAGAACAAAGAAACTCGAAACAACATTTGCAATGAGTGATCACATATTTAAGCTTTTATTATCACAGACTGCACTTGATCTGAGGCTGGGGATAGGAAATAATTTTCATGGGCACTAGCATAAAACCTAATTTCAAAATAATAGTTCTTCTCTTCAGAAGTGTTCTTAATGGTCTTTATAGAAAGACAGTGATCGTGCTTTACTTTTTGAAAGAAGTTAGTAACATGAATGCAATTACTTACAGACTTTATAGAGAGAATCAGGCTCTTATTTAACTAATCAATGGACACACAAAAGAGACAGACTAATCTTCAATCTTGCAATAGAAACTGTGTAATCTGCTCAAAGTTTTTTGATCTAAGGATAGGAAGCCTTGCCCTTTTACTGTCCTATGCATTTAACTAATCAGTTGCATGAGCAGGAAGTTGATTCCAGTTTTCTGCTCGGTCCTGTCCCCAGTCCATGCTGCTTTCAAGGGTGGTACACTCATAGACTTGAGCACATGCACTTACACATAGTCAAATTACACCAATGTTTCACCTATGTAGAAAGGATGTAATTACATCTAGATTCACCTTTAATTTCTCCAGCCCTGGCTTTCTTATACAGTCCTTTAACATCTCTCTGCTCACAGACATGCAATGGAGCATCCACAAATACTTCAAAAAAAGGCAAACTTGCCCCTTCATGAATTCGTCTGGCATTATTACGATCCTAAAATAAAAGAGAAAAAACCCTAAGAGATTTCACACATATTGTTATTGTTTTTCTGCTTTTGAAGCTCATTCTGAAGAAGTTGAGAGCAAAATGTAAACAAGTTTTCAAAGTTTGAAAAAAGAAACATGATTTCATCAACTGATACCCTGCAAGCTGCATCAGTTTGGCTACAGATCATTGCATGGTAAAAGCTGACATAAAAATCTGAGATGAGTGTATTCACATTTACCTGAGCATAAGGAGAGATGAAACTAGTAATGCACACCAAACCAGCATCTGCAAACAGTTTAGCAACCTCAGCAATACGACGAACGTTTTCTTCTCTATCTTCCGGTGTGAAACCCAGATTCTTATTAAGGCCTTGGCGAATATTGTCACCATCCAATGTGTAGCATGGAATGCCATGGCATACTAAGTACTCCTCCAGTGCCATGCTTACTGTAGTCTTCCCAGCACCAGACAGACCTAGAGTATTCAATAATAATATAAATACATATTATAAGCACAAAATAAGTTAGTCCAAATTGTAGTACATGTACAACTGCTAGTATGACAAACTCAAAGTGACAGGCATCAGCAGCAATGCCTTTCAGAGATGCTCACATGCAATATAAGCCAAGTGCCTTTTACACAGACAATAGGTATAGGGAGAGTAAGGCATAAAGTTAACTGTGCAATCAGAAACAGATAAAAGACTGTGGTCTTGAGACCTGCTGCCACTTGTAGAGGTGGTGCACATTCCCAGCGCTGCTGCTGGCAGTTGTTACTACCTGAGCAAGCTAAATTCAGAAAACCGACACAGAGTTAAGATGTTACATTTACATTAGAGGAGAAAGATCTCACACTGAAGTGAATTTCAGTCAACAGAAGAAATGGGATCAGACCAAACCACACTCTGTTCTTACTCCTTGCAGAATAACAGCACTGAATTAGACACCACAGACACAACAGAACTCACTCAAGACTGGCACACAGCAGTCATGCTTCGCTAACCGAAGTGCGTGAGCAACAAGCAAAGACAATATTAATATTAAACTTTGGTCCAGTTCGAATCTTCATTAGATGACGTTAATCTTTTGAGTAAGAAAAATATAAGCGTAATGGTAGTCTACTGGGTGAAGAAAAATGTTTGGACCTTTACTAGTGTTCAGATTTATTCTTTCAGAGAAAGAACCAAAACTATCACACAAAAAAGCAATTTGGTATTACTTCTAAAACCCCTGCAGCAAAAGATCATGCTAACAAGCAGGTTCTAAGGAAACACAGTGCAAAGGAAACTTTGATACCTGCAATAGTTAAGGGCAATTTAAAGAAGAGGAGTCACTGCATTGGTTCCACCTTCAACTAATTTAATATTCAGAAGATAAAGAGCAGCCTACTGAAAACGCGTGTTTCCCAGGACAAGACCTACATAAGAACTTAAACCAGTCTCTCTCTCTCAGAAACCGCTCCGCATCCATCTAACAGATCTCAGTATGGTTTGGCTCATACTCAAAACTCTCAAAAAATCATCTATAAAAATTATCTACATTTTCTTGGACAACTCAAATTTCTGTGTCAATGCTTACTTATATACTTTGAAAAGTGCAACAGCTATACACAATGAAGCTGAATGTTAAGACTTAAGCCAGAACCAGCTTCCAGAAGGGGAGGTCCTGCTCTTTCGCCCTCACCTCTCTCCACTCAAATCATCCTACCTCTATTATTCCACCAACTCTGGTGTCTGTTAGCCAACTCAGTTTACTAATCTTTTTCTTTTTTTAGTGGTTTGTTGGGGTTTTTTTAGGTTTTTTTTCTCTTTTGTGTATGTGGGGAGGCTGCGTTAAGTTCACTGATGATTTAGCAAGTTGAATCAGCTCAGGCCTGGGCTGGACAAGCACTACAGCTTGTGCAAGGCAAGAGAAGGAAAGCAAGGCTGGAAACAGAACAGACTTCTTTTGGTAGCAATTAAGTACACCCTTGTTATAGTTTGAGGGGACAGGCAAAATCTTACGGCTTTTGCTGCAAGGACCCAAAGGGGAGGGGGTGGAGTTTAGGACCCTGTTGTGAAAAGGGGGTCTGGGGTATCGGTATTCCCTCCCATTTCCTGCCAAGGTCTATAAAGCCAGGAGGACAGGAAGTTCCCCTCTCTCTCTCCCGCGCTCTCTTCCCTTGCTGCTCATCCCTGATTGCCATGTGGAGCCGGTCCAAAGGAGGAGACCCAGCCTTTTGTTACCAGCTCGCGACGTGCTCTGCGGGATCCAACTGCATCGGGTGCTGGGGGGGCTTTAGACTCTTTTTCCCCATTGACTTTTGCAGTGGAGGACTTTTTGGGAGCTTGTATCTGTGGTCGTTGGAGTCAGGTTGTATATATTTGTATATATATATATTCTTCCCTTTTTATCCCACCTGTTACTCCCCCTCCCTGTTCCATTAAATCTGTTAAAGTTTTAATTTCCAACCATTGAGCCTTTCTTCCTTACTCTCCTTCCATTTCTCGAGGGGGTGGAGGGGAGTGTCAGAAGCAAACTCTGTCTCTGAGTTGTGGCTTGCCCTGGCTGTTCTAAACCAAGACAACCCTTATCCTAGAAAATAAGCATGGCAGTCCAAATTAAGATTTCAGCAACAGCATCATTTACTTCTCATTCATGCGGTCTTTGACTTGCAGTTTTTGTCCCCACATCTAGCTTGCTATTCACTCAAATGCTCTAGCTTTTCACACATCACTTGGTCTCCAATGTGTAATGAAATGTATAAGTTAAGGTTATATAATAATTAATTTTAAAAACAGATTTTGAGCTGACAAGTCTTTAAAATAACTTATGCTTTCAAAATTGCACATTATTTTACACATGAAAACAATGCTTTTCCATATTTTTTATACATTCCTCAGGGGTTTTTTTTGCTCAGACCCTCTGACTCAACAGCATAAGACATTCATCAGAATTTAGCTCTCAAATAAATCCTAGCTTAAAAATAAGTGATCTCTGAAATAACTTTCTGTACACTCTCACCCCCAAGT
The DNA here is from genome assembly GCA_013398125.1 of Aegotheles bennettii. Taxonomy (NCBI): domain Eukaryota; kingdom Metazoa; phylum Chordata; class Aves; order Caprimulgiformes; family Aegothelidae; genus Aegotheles; species Aegotheles bennettii. The sequence continues at coordinate 34,707 of VZRW01000388.1, forward strand.
GCTGATGTGGTGAAAGAATCTTGAAAGGAGTATACCACCATTTCAGCTTTTATTCTGAAACCTAAAAGTTTTCAAGACTCATGTTTGCATAGTTCTAGAATGGGTAGTATTGCTTGCTTCAACACCTACAGCCCATTTCACTCCCTAACATTAGTGGCACAACCATCTTCAATAACCGAGCTTTCCTGACGCACTCTTCTTAACACCTTAACAGCCTTCCTACTTTTCTGTATTCTACCACCACCGTTCTTCCTTCTGAAAAAAAAGACTTTGGGCATTAACATTACATTTGTTTAGAAAGAATAACGCATGGAAAATGTTGCCATGTAGATAACTGGGCAAACATTTTTATCATGACCTTTTTCAAAAGGATATTAATGAATTACCAGGAGAAACAGAAAGGTAGCCTACCAGGTTATTCAAGCATTAAGAAACAGGATGGAGCTACGTAGTAGAAATAGGGACAGAAAGGTCTCCATTTTTTTACCAAAGAAATACATGACAGGAAGCTACTGTATCAAATCTGTTTGGAATGGCTCTCAGCATTATCTTTCACACACATTCATTAACACTAACAGAAACAAATTTTATTTAGCATAGTAACTTTCTCTAATACTCTATGAAGATCTTTTGTATTGCAATACAACAGTGCTTGAAATTAATTAAATAATTAACTAATTAAATAACACATTTTATTATATTTTTTTTATTTTGTTTTATCTGCAAAAACTCCAAATGAAATATGTTAAAGCCTCCAGGAACTTAGAAAGACAGAGCAAAGAAATCCCTTCACAGTTACGAAACAAAGCCCTCTTCCAGAATTTATTTACCCCCTCTTTTTACATTCAAAAGAATTCAGTGAAAAAGAGATGGTGCTGATTTCAAAGATAATTCCCAGTATGCATTGCCTCAACACACAACTGCTGTCCAAAGGCATAGGTTTGTGCTGAAATGTTACTTCAACCCAATTCCAAAGAGAAAAGACATTTACAGAAAAGATTAAGAAACACAGACTCTAAAAGAAAGTTATGTTTCATTTGTAATAAGCAAAATGGACAGTAAGAAGAGTAAGAACAGTTTGGTTAAAACACCCCAAAAAAACCCATGCACTCTAAAACTCAATCAGACAGCAGCAGACAGTACCAAATAAACAATGCTCCTAGAACACTGAACAAAATACATTCTCAAGCTACTATCTGTCCCAGAGCAATTTCTTGCTAGCCTACCTAAAAATAATAATAAAATTGCATCAAGGTCTTAGATTCCACAAACTTTCAACTTTGCATGAAAAAAGGAGCTACAGCTAGGTAGCTTTTCAGAAGAGTGACTATAACAAAAGGATCCTCAGAAATCCGTAACTGTACCTGTTAACCAGACTGTGCATCCACGAAAACCACTTCTTGTTCCTACCACTTGGCCTCTCTTATTCCTGCTGACATGATGGGCTTGGTAGGTAACATTGGTTGCCCTCTGCATTCCCTGCAAAAGAAGTTGATTCCAACTGTAATTTCAAAACGATGAGCTGGCAAAGCATACTAAAATTCATACACAAGCACAAAGACTTTGAGACAGACCAATGGAAGTAAAAACAATATCAATCCATCAGCCGCACCATAGGTCAAAGGATAAAAAAGAAATTAGAAAATCCACCCATAGCAAACCACATCCCTTGTGCTCCTTCTTTGCAGCTTGGGATTGCCAGGTTAGTCAGCTACTACTTTCAAATTATCAATTATTTAAGAAAAATTAACTATAAAATTAGAGATGAACTGCTAGGCTTGATTTCTATTCAAGTCATTTAAATCTAAGATCAAATGGATTCTCTCTCGGAGCTAAAGGTTTCTGTCATAAAACAAACATTGGCTCCCTTTTCACTCTTAAGAGGCCTTTTTCTTGCAAACTATGCATCTCTGGTCCAACTTTCAGTTCAGCAGACACACCTCCAAAACACTCTGCCTTTACCTTCAGCCTCTGTAATTGAGACAGTCATCATATATTCTGAGTGTGCAAAGAAAGTACTATTTCTAAGTGGCTTATTAAAGAACTTACTTTAAAAGATGGGATTTTTGTAATATGATTTGAATTAAAACAAAGCTGGTAACACTTTCTTATAACTATTTATTCATCATGATCTACAAGAACGGTCAGAAGGATGATCCAGGGAACTACAGACCTGTCAGCCTCACCTCCAGGGAAGGCGATAGAGCAGATAATCCTGAGTGCCATCACATGGCATATGCAGGGCAACCTGAGGATCAGGCCCAGCAACATGGGTTTATGAGAGGAAGGTCCTGATCTCCTTCTATGACAAAGTGACCCGCTTAGTAGATGAGGGAAAGCCTGTAGGTGTTATCTACCTAGATTTTAGTAAGGCATTTGATACTGTGCCTCATAGTATTCTTCCAAAATAAATGGCTGCTCATGGCTTGGACAGGTATACTCTTCGTGGGTCAAAAACCGGTTGGACAACTGGGCCCAGAGAGTTGTGGTGTTCCTCAGGGCTCAGTTTTAGGGCTAGCCATGTTTAATATCTTTATTGATGATCTGGATGAGGGGGTTGAGCACATCCTCAGTAAATTTGTAGATGACACTAAGTTGGATGGGAGTGTTGATCTGCTCAAGGGTAGCAAGGCTCTACAGGGAGACCCTGACAGACTCAATCAGTGGGCTGAGGACAACTGTATGAGATTTAATAAGGAAAAATGCTGGGTTCTGCACTTAGGCCATAACAACCTCATGCATTGCTACAGGCCTGGGGAAGAGTGGCCTGAGAGCTGCTCGACAGAAAGGGACTTTGGGGTGCTGGTCAACAGCCAGCTAAGTATGAGCCAGCAGTGTACTCAAGGTGGTGCAGTCGCCATATCTGGGGGTAATTCAGGAAGTGCCTGGATAAAGCACTGAGTGATACGGTTTAGTGCTTTAGGGGTTATTATGGTGGTGCTGGGTAGATGGTTGGACTGGATGATCTTGAAGGTTTCTTCCAGCCATAACAATTCCGTGATAATAAGTTGCTTTACGAATATCTTAAGTAAAATGACACCACTGTCAAACACATTTCACTATCTAAGATGAGGGAACTCTCAGGAACATAAGCCTCAGCATTCCTTTAAGCTTTAATGGTATCTAATTATACGAACTTTGTTAATAAAAGATCAAGACTTTAGATAACCAGACAGAGCATGAACAATCAAACAGAAGAGAAGGCTTAAAACAAAAAAAGGGAGGAGGAGGGATTAGTGATATACATAATGTTGCTTTGACTTCTCTTGCTTACAAACATATTGCAAGATATTTGCACTATCTTCTCTTTCATCATTGTATTAGTGCTAGCTGGAAAGGAAAGCACAAAATTTAATAAAAAAGAAAGAAGGGAGGACATGATTCTATGGAGTACTATCAGAGAGCTGTTCATAGCTCTAGAGAGAGACATCACAAGTAGGGTTAACAGAAAAATGGTACCTACTCGTGGCTTCAAGAACTGCTGCTACATCATTCTGTAGAAAAACACTGCAAAAGTTTATAGATAACTTAATTGGAAGTTATGAAATTGTGTGATTTTATGTCCCCACTTCTATACACAGCTGGGCTCATAGTTCATACAAACAGAAACTCAAGATAGGAACAGATGTTCAAACTTTCAAATATAACTCCGTAATTCAGTAGTGACAATCCACCATTTAAAATTAGATGAAGATGGAATAGAGTCCATAAGAACCCACTACTGCAAACAGGTTATAACCACACAAAATGAAGTTATTCTTGCTGATCACATTATCTTCAAATACTTTATCTCCTATAACAAAGTTGATTTGCACACGAAGTCAGCGCTAACTAAAACCAAAAGTCAAAGAGTCAAAATAATCAAAAACCCTTTCTTCTTATAGTAGAAACAGTTATGCACTACATAAAATTGGAGATCTCTGTGAGCAAATGCATAAATTGTGGAATTAAAACCAAGAAAAACAATTTTAGCACTTAGCCTTCAATTAAAAGAAAGATATCTGGTGCATAATGAAGGTACACCACAGTTCAAACTCATACATTAATAGAAACATTCTCATTAATTCCAGTTGTACAGTATTGTACCAGGCACTGGATAAAAAGAAGACAGTCTCAAAGCACAGCTCACATGCCACTGTCTCAGTAAGCTCTTTTACATTAAAATATAAAACCACACATGCTTTGCTTTTGACCCTGGCAATGAGCCTATTATCAGACTCAAATACTTTGGAGGTCAAATGTCTCATTGAAGGAGGCTTCTTCCAAGTTCATTTTTCAGTAGGTTACATTAGTTTTCTTTGTTTTCCAGAACTAGTAAAATGGCAATGAAACTGATCAAGGTATTGCACTAGGCTTACAAAACACATTCCTGAGGAAGCAGGCAAGAGGGATTATTAAAATTATCAAAAATACAGAACTTTAAAAAAAAAAAAAAGAAAAGTATCAAGTAACAAATTAGCAGAGATGACAAATCACAGCAATGAGAGGTCCAACAGACTGCTATTGTATGAGGCATACAAGTGGAAAAGAGCAGCCAGCAAGCTAAATGGTGGGACAATAATCCATCCGTACTTCAAAAACAGGCATTTAAGACTGAAGTGCCCAAACAGCCTGCGTGCATTCAAAAACACACCGGTCCCCAGCAGCCGCACCTTTGGTTTATGTGCGCATGCACACAAACAAGACAGCTCAGTACTACACCTGGGCAAAGCAGTAACAAAATCCTCCTCATCTTCCAATAGAAAACCGGATTTTGTAGAGATGCTCTGAAGAGTTAATAATTTAGCAAGCCATTCTCTCTTGCTTCAAAATAACCTGGTAATGTTTCTTTGCTACTAGATGACTCACTACCACCACTGAGCAACAAAAGCTGAACTTTGGATCTGCTACAACTTCAGTTTTTAATTACAAGCTCTGATATATACACTTACTATAAATATTGATGTGGCACAGAAAAACTCAGGAGTAGAAATCAGTGGCTCGCACTGGTTGTGCTCTTAAATTATTTAACCAGTCTTCAAATTCCTGTACACAAAATCTGATGAGTGTCCATTGATGAAACTAAATGGTCATCCGAAATGATAGCAAAAATAAAGAACTGTCATTTCCTTTTACACTATATCAAAGCATCACTCACCTTGGAGATCCATATTATCAGTGTTAAAAGAAATGAAACATAAGAAAAAGAGTAACAGAAAAACTCAATGTGATGAGCAAGTACTCTTTGAAAAAGCTATTTTAAACTTCTTAGACTAATTACATTAACTGTAATTGTCACTCCTGAAAAGGCACACTAGATTTTTGTAAAGGGACTAATGAAAAAAAAGGCATTAAAGGTCCATTTATCTACTTTTTTTGCAACCATTGGAAATTTCCTCTCTATCTTGCCCACAAAAATATTTCTTCCATGCTGTGTTACACATTAAGTGCTTCCTCACTACTTATACAACCACTGAATTTTAATATTTTTCCTCCTACTCACCACATTAAATAGGAATAATGCTTCAGTCCACTGTGTTTCATTGTAACAGTAATGTCAGCTGAGAAGGCTGACTTAGCCTTTCTTTCTTCTCCCTCACTATGCTAGTTTGTTTCTCACATGAAATCTTAAGTGACTTATATCTTTGTATTGAAGATAAAAAAATCTGAGCATAAAAGTAACAGGCCTTTACAGATGTGCACTGAAAAGCTGTAATGATAAGAGAGCAAGGGAGGATGACTCTGCAGCTTACTTTTTTGGCATAAAGGTAACCCTTTAGCTTTGCAGGTAGTTGACGGGGAAAATGAATACAGGTATCTAAGAACTACGGGAACAGTAGAAAGAAGATGGGGACCAAAAGAAAACACAAGTCTGCCAATTTCTCTATGCAAAGACTTGCCAAGATAGACTTGACCTATATTTTTTTTCTTATTCTTAATATTTTGCCCAGCTGCAACTATAGTTTTTTTTTGCCAATGCCAAATTTGACTGTCAGTGCCAAACACCTTTGATGTAAGAACTCACATCAGACATCCAGACGAAGAAGAGCAAACCCAAGTTGCAACACCAAGATCAAAAGACAGCAGAAAGAAAATATTATTGCTTAATTGTTTCATAGTTAACAGACAGATCACTACACTGGCATAAACTGAATTTATTCTTAATTACTTCAGAAAAACAATGAAACATTGTGCTTCTACAGTCACTTTACATCAAATTTTCACTTTTTTACAAGGCACAACCTCTGCGGTAGGAAGTAAAACTTTCAATTGCGAGCAGATACTCCTCAAGCTACAGCACCAACTCGAGACAGGTTTGAGGTTGGAAGGATCAGAAAAGAACTGTGTAAAGAACAGGCATGGTTTCTACAGAAACTGTATATACTCAAGAAGCTGTAATTCCATATTCTTCCGCTCTAAAATGACAGTGTTGATTCCCCAAGCTAACAACTCCCATAAGCTAACAACAGCAACACATCCTGCATCACCTCTGAAGTGCAGTCTTGCCTTTAATGCCTTTCTCATTTCCCAATCATCTCAGATATTTTCTAGGCCACTTCCTAACTTGCTCACCCTGTGCCTCTTATAAGCCAGGAATACCCTGATAACAACATATTTTTATGACATTTTGTTCTTCAGCACTAATAACTCAATCAAATTACAAGTTTAATTTTCCTTCCAAACCACTCTCCTCAACAGCCAAACAGACTGGCAGACCGAACATTGCACATTTTCTTTGTCTATATGCAAACATAAGCAGGATCTGCCAAGAATGCATTCCAAAAGCTAGTCTCCTGTTCTGTCTCACAATCTGAAAATTTGTGCTTTGACTTGGACAACTGTGCTTGGGAAAGAAGGGCAAGCCCAGAAACAATAACATGTTCTATAGTTATTAAAAAACTAACAATTCACCAATCCATATTCCACCATGGCCTACAGCATTACATTTTCTCCCACTTAAAACAAAAATTCTTACTTTTATCGTCCCAAGTGCCCTCCAGAACAGTTTGCCACAGTGATACTGATACAATAAGGTATCTAAACAACTTTGCATGTTGCACCGCACATCCTGTTAAATGCATGCTCTCCTGTCACTTCCACAGACTAGCTCATCTCTGCCAAATGTTCTAATGCTGGGACAGTTTCAAATATCACTGCAGCAGAAAGCAGCCAGAATCTTCTACAGTACTCTGGATACAAACAACTCAGTGATAACTGTACTATAAGGAGTGTATCTTCACTTGCCACCTGCTGCAGCTACAGGATGACCAAAAGCAAAGACAGTTCATTCATCAGTGATGGAGCGGAGTGATTGGCTGGCATGAGAGAGAACGGACAAAAATGAAGCCAGGAATGCCTGTGCAGAATATGCTCTCAGAAACGAAAACTGGAGCAATTTCTCATCAGGAGTTACACCCAACCTAAATGCAACACCTCAGTCATGTTAGGAATTCGAGCTACACTAAAGAAACTGTTCCATGTATCTTCCTATTAAGCTAGTGTAAAGGCAGTATTTGTGCTTATGTTGTGTCCTGCGCTGTAACTTGGAGTTTGCTGTGCTCAGAGGTTGGCTTGGCAAGGGGATTTCCACAGGCAAAGGTGTATTTTGAATAATGATGGATGCCCAGAGACAGTTTGGAAGACAGGGCTCTGCCTACTCTCCTTGGAGCTGCCAATTCCATTGGGATATAATAGATTGCTTTGGCTTTGCTCTCAGCTGAACAGACACAGAGTTAGCAGTGCCATAACATTTGCCTGTGCAGTGTGCAAACCGGCAGCAATTTTTTTCCTGGTGAAGCTTATTGGGTTATAAAGAGCATTTCAGCTGAGGTCTTCTGAAGAAAAAGAGAGGAGCAGAAGACTTGTTCTGCTTGCCACGTAACATAGAGGGGGTTGCTAACCTCAACTGAACTCAGCAAACAGTAATGTTGGTTAACTTTTTATTAACATATGATTTCCCTGCTTTGGACAAATCTATCAAGGCTTTGCTTCTGACAAGTTAAATGATACAGAGTAACTGTTGAATACTCTTCATTACCTCCACTCGACATAATCTATTTCACTATCTTCGTAATATCTGATTTTGTCTTCTCCTCCAAGAAACTGAAGTAATGTAACTTAACAATTACTCTCTTACGTAAACAAGTTTGAACTTGTATAGGGGGAATAGGCTTGGCCAGGCACAACAGCTACTGAACGCTTTGTAGTATAATACCAACTTTCCCATTTTTCATTTCTCCCCATGAGGCACTTTTCTTCTTCTTTACTATTTTTTCATTTTAATTAGAAAGCTGTGGCCTGTACTACACACAGTAAGACTTCAAAGACTGTTTTACACTGTTACTTTCATATTAAATATTCTGGATTTTCTCTCTTGTCTGCTTCAGCTCAGCATTGTTTGAAAGAAATCATACTTTCTTTTTTTTCACTTGTCTTGCATCATCAAAAGTATCAAATGTTCTCAGAGGTCTGCAACGTATCTTCTAAATAGCTGCATTATGGTCTTCACCGTAAACCAATCTTCCTCCATCTTTATGAACAAGAACGAAGGCTTTGGTTAGATTTATTTTTTTTTAAGCACTGTCTCGACAGTTTTCCACATAACACCCACCACACAAAGAACCTCAGTCTTTGGACAACCCAGGTTTATGAATGGCCACATTGTGTATCACATTCTTAAGTCTTCCTTCTTACAGAACGGTGAGTGGTCACGACAGAAGAAGCAGAGATGAAACCCCCAGATCCCCGGTCCTCTCCGGAGGGGTTTCCTGCCTTTCCCCACTGTCACTCCCCGCTTTCCCGAGGGCAGCGACGGAAAATCAGCACACCAGTACGGAGAGCAGCCGTCTCCCAGGGCCGCCCCCGCAGGGCTCCACGGCGACGCTCCCCTCAGGGAGCCCGCGCGGCCGTTCCGTTAACAGCCTCTGGTCGCAACGCCCTCCGCCCCGCGTCTCTCCCCGCCTTAGGCGGGCCGCAGGGAGCGAGGCAGGAAGCCCCCGTCCCGGCTCCCGTTGCCTCCCACTGCCACATCACCACAGAGCTCGGCCGCTTCTTCCTTCTCTTTCCCTCTCCTTCCCTCCTTCCCCCTCCGCCCCGCACGCTTGCTTGCTCGCTCACCCAGCTCGGCATCCTGTTGCTCAGCTTGACTTTCTTGCACTGGCTCTCGGGCAGCTCCATGGCCGTGGGGGGAGCAAGAGGAGGAAGGGAGGAGGAGAGCACGCCGTCCGCTCCTGCTGATGCTAGACGCGGACGGAGCCACTGTCTCCAGGGAGCTCTGCTGTGAGCACGTCCCCTCCCGCCACTTGGCCAAAGGTGGTGCAGGGAAGAGCCGCGGCCTGGCGGAGGGAGGGTGGGATCGGTGGGGTGGTAGGAGCCCAGCCCGCGCGTGCGCTGCGCCGTGACCCGCGTCAGCGCGGGCGGTGGCCACGAAAGGCATCCACTTCCGCCGCTGCAGCTCCAGCGCGCCCGCTGCTGCCCCTGGTGGGTGGTGGAGGCGGCTCCGTGCCCGCGCCGCTCCTGCCTCCGGAGCTCGGCGCCTCGCCTGCCCCTGCCACGCCTGCCCGAGCCGCTGGCTTCGCTGCCGACCGCTCTGCACCGTAAGATTACAATGGGGCGGCGTTGTGAAGATGGTATCTCTTGCGTAGGGTAGTTTGGATTGCATAGTCAGTCCTACGCGTCTGGAAACGAAAACTACTGCAGTGGTAAGAGGCCATCCGCTTGCTCTTGCTGCCAGGGCCGCTCAGCTGGCGCCAGTAACCCAGAAGCTCCCCAGCTTCTCCACTTACCACACGGAGGTGGAGGAGACGCTGTTACAGCCCAGAGGCCATCAGGAAGAGTTAGGGAGGGGGCACGAAGTGGCTGTCCCATTTTTCTGTGACGGGGCAAGCTAAAGACATAGCCACAGCAGAGCACTCTTGGCCCTGCCTTTGAAGAAAGACAGGGCTTTGCTGCACAGCTTTAGCTTGGAGGTGATGACACTCAGAGAAGCAGCAGAGTGGACACTGATGGTGATGTTGTCATTAGTGACTTGGCAAGCAAGGATTGTTTCCATTAAATCTCCCACCTTACAAGGACTTCCCCAACAAACAAACCTAAGGTTGTGCTGCATTCTAGGAAATGTCTCTTACTGCGAATTAAGAACCAGAAGTTCTTGGATTCTTACTTCCAGAAAGGAACTGCTTTCACGCGTGGGTACTAATCTTAAAGTGGAGATGATGCCATACAAACAGGAGTTAATGTTTCCTGAATAAATATTAGTCCATTTTTATTAGTTCAAGAAAGGAATTGCTTTAGCACTTAAGTGCTAATCTTAAAATGGAAATGGTGCTATATGAACATGAGTTCCATTTACTGTAAACATGTTAGCCCATTTATAATCTGTCTGTAGATTGTTTGACAGTTTAAACAGTAAATAAAAAGGCCCTCTTTGTGGATGAATGTTTACTCCTGCTGTATCAGAAAGACATCCTTGTAAAGATACTAAGTGTTATGGTTTGAGGGGACACAAGCAAATTTCATGGTATTACTGCAAGGACCCAAAGAGGGAATGGAGTTTAGGACCCTTTGTGAAAAGGGGTCTGGGGTGGGGGAAAGCTGAGGAATCCGTATTTCCTCCCACTTCCTGCCAAACTCTATAAAAGCCAGGAAAACAGGAGGTTTCTCCCCTTATTCCTGCTCTCCTTCTCGTCACCATGTGGAGACGTCCTGGAGAGAGAGACAGAACCCTGCCTTTGTCACCAGCTCACCACGTGCTCTGCAGGATCCGAATCCATCGGCTGCTGGGAAGAGCTTTGGACCCTTTTTCCTGAATCGGCTTTGCCGTGAGGAAAAGGAACTTAGATCAGCGATCATCAGAATTGGGTTGTGTATATATATATATAATTCTTTTCCCAGGGAGGCTGCCCAGAGAGGTTGTGGAGTCTCCTTCACTGGAGACATTCAAAACCCGTCTGGATGCGTTCCTGTGTGATGTACTCTAGGTGACCCTGCTCTGGCAGGGGGGGTTGGACTAGATGATCCTTTGAGGTCCTTTCCAACCCCTAGAATTCTGTGATTCTGTGTGATCCTGTGATTCCCGCATGTTACTCCCCCTTCTCCATTTTCATTGAATCTGTTACTGTTTTAACTTCCAACCTTTAAGCCTCTATTCCTTACTCCCCTTTTATCTTCCCCTGGGAGGGTGTAGGGAAGTAACAAAGAGTAAATTCTGTTCTCAGGGTTGTGGCTCACCCTGGCCACTTAAACCGAGACACTAAGGTCTTTGTTTTAAAGCATATTTTGAAATTCAGGTTAAAAGTTTAATATCCTCTGAAATCAGGAAAAAATAATTAGAAATGCTCTCAGGCGAATTGCAGCCAGATAGAATTATACAATGTAACTAAGACATACAACCATTGCAGCTATTTAGGCTTGACTTGAATGACAAGCTTGTACAGCATGCTGTCCTGCAAGTAACTGTTCAACAAGTTGTCCCTGGCTGTATATGGACATTCTGACCGACAAACAGTGACAGAGGCAGGACCTGGATTTTATATTGCAAAATCTTTCACACAATGCTCTCCCAAGCACGGAAAGAGAACCAGCATACTACTGTGGAAAAGTGGGTTGAGGGCGTCCGCCTGTTGACTATTCAGTTATGTCTAGGGTGTGCTTGGTTAACTGCACTTTGCACAACATTGTTTTATGTGAGTTAAGAATAATTCTAAATGTTATTTGTGATCCCATTCTTTTTAAAATTCTAGTGTTACTTTATTCTGTCTGTATTGATATAGATTGGTATTGTTCATTCTGCAGCTTGAAAGACAATAGTGGGAAGACAGCGGTTTGCAAGAGTTGTAAATTAAGTCTAAAAACACAGGCAGCCCAAATAACTACACAAGTGACTTCTTACAGGTACATTTGGCTCCCCCCTCAATATTCACACATTGACTGCCAGCAAAATACATTGGATTTTTTTAAATGGTTCGCACAGAAGTTTTGTCTTGGTTGGCTGTTTGTCAGCAAGGATTTCCATGTTACCATGGGATTTTTTTGCCACCTATTTTCTAAATTCTGATTTGAAGGTTCAGAAAACAAGAATTTGAGCACGGGTGTAGTTTTAGGCAATGCTATTTACACTTTGGAAAATCACAAGAGAAGAAAATACAGTTGTATTAAACAAGATGCATGCACAATACTGCCCAGACTGAAGGCAGGGAACTGCATGATTCCTTCCACAAAATACTGAAAAAAAACCCTGATGAATGGACCATATACTAGTGAAATCTGAAGTGTGACTGTAAATATAGACACTGGTGGTCAGACAGAGAACATAATCTTACAGGTAATAAAAACACTTTTCTGAACAGCAATTCCTAAAACAGATCACCTTCTATGATTACACTAACATTTTAAAATAATGTATATATACCTATGCATATATAGGATAGTAAAATATTAACTATATCATAAAGCCACATGTGTAGATGAGGTATATCAGGCAATAACTAACACATATTTTACAGGAGCTAATGTCACAAGCATAGGTCATATTTAATTAGTTCACGTTAACACTGTTTTAGTGAAAACATAAGTATGTTTTTGGCGTTCAGAAGTTTGACATACAAGTCCATCCAGAACTGCCCATGCATTTTTCCTAACATCTTAACTTCCTTGAACTATTACAAAGGGAGATGAAAAGAGTATTCTTTAAACAGAGGAAGTAAATATATGTTAATTTATACAAAGGTTTAAGGAAAATGAACAGCCTATGAAGTCTTTGTGAATTTATGTGTAAGTTCTGCATGGCTATTAAGGGAAGACCCAATTCCACTTTCCTTAAATCTTCTATGATTTAGATATCCAAGCCACATGTTTCCTGAACTTGAAAAGCAAATTTCTGTGGGAGCCCTTAGTGAAATTCAAATCAATAAACAATCTGTGATGAATTGCTGTTATTTCTTAATCTGTTTCCAATTTGAGATCAAAAACTCTTCTCGTGATAGCAGGTGGTCTTGCAACCTTTCTCTATGGAACTAATGTGCTGTATGCCTCTGCCGTAACTAAATGTTCGTGTGTAAAAGAATGATGGCAGAAAGGATTTTATGAGCTAAAATTTTGGCTAATCTGAGCCTGAAAAAGAAGATCCACTCTACTTCTGGAAGAACCACCAGGATTTAGTATTCTTGAGTTGATTGTGATGCTGAATACTACTGTCAAAGAGCTACTCTGTAACGTGACCATAATAAATTGGTGTCTCTGATTAAGTGGCCAGGGCGAGCCACAACCCAGAGAACAGAATTTACTCTTTGTTACTCCCCACCATCCTCTTGGGGGAAGATAAAAGGAGAATAAGGAAGAGAGGCTTAGAGGTTGGAAGTTAAAACTGCAACAGATTTAATGAAAATGGGGAAGGGGGAGTAACAAGCGGGAAAGGAACAAAATATACAAATATATATATATATATATTCATTTTAATGATTGCCAATATAAGTACCTGAAAGTGCCTCACGGCAAAGCCGATTCAGGAAAAAGGGTCCAAAGCTCTTCCCAGCAGCCGATGGATTTGGATCCTGCAGAGCACGTGGTGAGCTGGTGACAAAGGCAGGGTTCTGTCTCTCTCTCCAGGACGTCTCCACATGGTGACGAGAAGGAGAGCAGGAATAAGGGGAGAAACTTCCTGTTTTCCTGGCTTTTATAGAGTTTGGCAGGAAGTGGGAGGAAATACGGATTGCTCACCTTTCCCCCACCCCAGACCCCTTTTCACAAAGGGTCCTAAACTCCATTCCCTCTTTGGGTCCTTGCAGTAATACCATGAAATTTGCCTGTGTCCCCTCAAACCATAACTATTTGGATTTAACATTCTTGCAGGATCAACAAACACAAAACATCCACTACTGCTGTGCTTAATTTCAAAAGGAAAAATTACATAAAAATTGAGGTACTTTTTAAAATTTAATTACTAGAATTTATAGGCAGCATGGGGACTAGTTAAAGAAACTGTTGGATTCTGATTTGAAGGTTGACAAAACCAGGCTTTGAGCACAGATGATCAAATTCTGATGACATGTCATGGTCGTATAAAGATGCATCTATTCTTTTTTTTTCTTTTTTTTTTTTTTTTCTTGAAAAATACCCACAGTAGTGTAACTCAAGGAGTCATGCAGGCTGTCTGCAGTTTTGTTTGTTTGGGGTTTTTTTGAGAAAGAGACTATCTTCAATGTAGATGATGCTGCCTACATAGAAAAGACTCATCACTGTTCTGTCAGATTTGTTTCCAAGCTTTATTTCCCATATAAACCATTCTTCTTTCCACACCGTTCTGGTGAGAACTTCAGAATGCCTTTTAAACAGATTAAGCATTTTGTTCAAGCTCTTTTCAAGTATTTTTTGACACTGGAAGTAGGACCATGAAGCAATCTCTGAAGGCTCTTAACCATAAAATTCTTATTCAGTAGTCTCCTGTTGGAGGTGCTATTTTTCTTCTGTCAGTAGGTTTGTGTAGTAGGTACACTCATCTACATACAAAATATGAAAATGCAGGAAGTCCTGTATAACTCTCATATTTGAAAAAGATGGGAATAGGGGAGATATTTCTGGGAACCCATTCTCCATCTTTAGCAAAAGCTTTTAATAAATTCTTTATATTCGGACTGATACGTACATCCAGCAGAACAATCTGGCCCAGCTGTTCAAAGAAGTCACAGTGTGCCTGTTTTGACTGGGGTGGAGTTACTTTTCTTTATAGTAGCTAGTATGGGGCTATGTTTTGGATTTGTGCTGAAAACAGTGTTGATAATGCAGAGACGTTTTCATTATTGCTGAGCAGTGCTTACACAGAGACAAGGCCCTTTCTGCTTCTCACCCCACCCCGCTATCAAGTAGGCTGGGGGTACACAAGAAATTGGGAGGGGACATAGCTGGGACAGCTGACCCCAACTGACCAAAGGGATATTCTGCACCATATGATGTCAGCATATAAACCTGGGGAAAGAAGAAGGAAGAGGGGGGACATTTGGAGTGACGGTGTTGGTCTTCCCAAGTAACCATTACATATGATAAAGCCCTGCTTTCCTGGAGATGGCTGAACACCTGCCTGCCAATGGGAAGTAGTGAATGAATCCCTTGTTTTAGTCTACTTGTGCATGCAGCTTTTGCTTTACCTATTAAACTGTCTTTATCTCAACCCATGAGTTTTCTCAACTTTACTCTTCCACTTCTCTCCCCCATCCCATCAGGGTGGGAGTGATCAAGCAGCTGTGTGGTGCTTAGTTGCCGGTTTAACACCAGTTAAACCATGACATACAGATCAGTAGAAATGCTAATAAAAACCTTGGTTGATGAGAATACCATTTTTTTTCCAACATACTACTGAACGTTCAACTGAGATTTCTTTCCATGTCCCGCAATAGTTAGGATTAGAGTTCTTTTGCCAATTATGTTACCAATACTCCATCTGATGAGTTTGCTCTTCAGACAGATGTGCCGTCAGTGTTCAGAATGAAGTGGTCTATTTTGGCCAGCAGAGAGAGATGATGGTTGGTGGCCAGTTCCAGGTAATACAATGATGTTATAAGAAGCTGAACAGATGTCATACAAGGTAACAGGATACACAGCAATGCTGTATTGTCCGATGCAAGGCTGTCTCTGACAAAGTTCAAGAGAGGTAGATTGTGGGAGATACTGGCTAGCAGAGAGAGACAGCAATAGGCAGTGCAAATACTAGAATTCTGGCTTAGAATTCCTGCAGAGTTCACAGGGTGCTCACTTTGTAAAGTGAAATAAAATCTGATTTTAATAGTGAAACAAAGAAGCCTTCCAGGTGTAGAGCAAAAGTGCATAGTGCACAGTTTTGAAAAAGTTGATCTTCGTGTTTCGTATTTTGAAAAAAATGCACATCTCTAGAATGTTCCAAGCACTGCCATTTCAACTGCTGTAAAAGCTGTGATGGCCACTAGAGGTCATTCAATGAGTAAGATATATTCCAGGCTACTGTTTCAGTATGTTGATTTTGTTGGTTTGGAGCTTACTTGTTTTACTTTGTTCTTTGTCATTAACAACATTAAAAGTTAACTTTACAAGAGAGCTAAGTACTGGATTTCTGAAGATAACTGACTATCCATATACTCTATAGGTACACAGTGACTGTAGGTAGACATTTTCAGGAGTGCTAGTTAATTTGACTGGGAACTAGAGATACACCTAGAAATCTGGATACTTTACTATGTGCTTCTCTGTGTGTTTAGGTAATTAACATCCTTTTAAAAATCTGGTCCTAATTCCAATGTTCAAAATTTCAAAAATATTTATCTATATGACAAGTGTCTAATTTCCATATAACATTGCTTATTTTAAATTTAGGTGCTACGTATTCTTACCTTGTTGTATCAGTCTTTGACAGATACAAGGACAGGTGTATTGTCTATACATCAGGAGCAAGACTGAGAGGGACAGAGTGAAGCAAACTAATGACAATAACTTTAAAGGCAATTTCTGTATTCTTATTAGAGTCTTTGTTCAACATTTTATGAAAACTACTTTTTTTTCTTTCTTTTTCTACATCTCTGGATGTGACATTATGTAGAAAAAGAAATCTTGTGGCAATCCCGTAAATAAGCTACAGCTGATGTGATCTCTGGGATTAGGAACGGAACAGAAGAAGATTATCAGGCAGGAAGATAAGAGAACTAGGAGAAGGATGAGTAGTTACAGCTCCTGTCAGGTGACCAAAAGATGAAGAAGAGACATGCAATAGTTCTTTCTCTAAAGCCAAAGAATGACCAGCTCTTCTTAGCTATGATCCTAGTAGCAGAGACAAGCTGAGAAAGAAAGTGAATATGAACTAACACTTTGTTTTCTTAGGGATGAGGACATACAGAGGACTTTCACACTTGTCAACAACCCCAGGACATAACATCCCTAGGACTGTTTTTGCCAAGTCACAACTGTTGAAAGCGAAATTCCTTCCAAGAGTAGATGGTTTTAAACGAAAGTAAATATATTGTACATAAAGATTGGCAAAGTAATTTCTAATGTCACTGTGCTATTGAGTTGTTTTCTCACCAGCTCCAAGTATTCTACCATTTGTGTTTGCTACTCATTACATATCATTTAACTTAATAATAGTTTTTGTCATTAAAACACAAATTTTCTTCAATGAGGAAAGCCTTTTCTCAGAGATATTTGTAATACAATTTTTTCTTCAGTCATTTGATTTGTTGCAAATGGAAAGTGACCCACTAAAGTACTTTTT
Source organism: Aegotheles bennettii (assembly GCA_013398125.1). Classification (NCBI taxonomy): domain Eukaryota; kingdom Metazoa; phylum Chordata; class Aves; order Caprimulgiformes; family Aegothelidae; genus Aegotheles; species Aegotheles bennettii. The sequence goes on from VZRW01000388.1 coordinate 51,916, forward strand.
GATAATTTATTGCTCTCAATGTGCAAATCCACCTACTAAGAATAACATGTTTAAGAGAAAAATATCTCATCTTGAAAAGATTTTTGGACAGCTAATTAGAGGGCTGTATAACAAGCATACTGACCTGTTGGAAACAACTGTAGCAGCCTGACTATCTTTTTGCTATGATTAATGGGATGAAATTTAACAAGACCAAATGTTGGATTCTGCACCCAGGACGGAGTAACGCCAGGCACAAGTATAAATTGGCAGAGGAGTGGCTTGAGAGCAGCACTGCAGAAAGGGAGCTGGGGGTGCTGGTTGACAGCAGGCTCAATACGAGCCAGCAGTATGCCCTGGTAGCCAAGAGGGCAAACCACATCCTGGCGTGCATCAAACCCAGCATAAGCAGCCAAAGAGGTGATTATCCTGCAGTATTTAATAGCATTGATGCAGCCTCACCTTGAGTACTGTGTTCAGTAATGTGTACAGTTCTGGGCCCCACCACTGAAGAAGGATGTGAAAGTCCTTGAATGTGTCCAGAAGAGGGCAACAAAGCTGATGGAAGGGCTGGAAGGAATGTCCTAGGAGGAGCGGCTGAGGACTTTGGGCTCATCTAGTTTGGAAAAAAGGAGGATGAGGGGCTACCTCATTGCTCTCTACAGCTTCCTAAGGAGGGGAAGTAGAAAGAAAGGTGATGAGCTCTTCTCTTTGGTACCCAGTGACAGGACACATGGAATGGTTCAAAACTGTGCCAGGAGAGGTTTAGACTAGATGTTGGGAAGCATTTCTTTACTGAGAGGTGGTCAGACACTGGAATAGGTTTCTTAGAGAAGTGGTCAATGCCCCAAGCCTGTCAGTGTTTAAGAGGCATTTGGACAATGCCCTTAATAACATGCTGTAATGTTTGTTCAGCCTTGAATTGGTCGGGCAGTTGGGCTAGATGACTGCTGTAGGTCCCTTCCAACTGAAATAGTCTCATCTTGTCTATCCTCATAAAACCATGGAACATTTTGAGAATGTAACTGATGTTTGCCTCAGGAATTATTTCTTCTAAAGAAATTTTAAGAAAAGTTACCTTAGTTGTCTTCAGCAGTTTTGGCAAATACACAGAATTTCAAGCTCTATTTTTTTCCTAAATGGAAATAGCAAGTGCCAAGATAATTCAAAAATGGAATGTTGCCCACAACAACATTAAAAGATGGAAAAAAATATTCTGTAGGAAAGCATTGCAAGCTACAAGTGTTGTACACACAGATACTAAAAGATAAGATAGGTCAGTTACCACAGAATCACTAAACTTGGAAAGGTGGCTTCATAAGAATCAACACTGAAAAAGTACATTTATAAAATTCATTTATACATTATTCATCCATTATTTGTTGTTCAGTATCAGACCTTTTGACATAAGTTTTGGAGGCATACCTAGAACTACTAAAGCCACTTAGATGCTAACCATCCTTGAAAAACGAGTACTTTAAATAAGTCTGCAAAATTACTACTTGACTCTAAAGATTTTTGGCTTTTCATTCTGTGTTTCAATTTCCCATTCTGTAACATATGAATAATCATTCTTTTTACTGTAGCTATTTAACTTGAAGAAAATACTTTGAAACCAAAGACTTTTTATACAACCTAAATACTACTGTCATATACATGAAATAAAGTTATTCTACTATGGTGGATTTACTAGTATAGAATTATAAAATGTATTTTGTTGGAGAACACCCAAGGGCCAAAGCTATAGTGGAGAACACCCAAGGGCCAGAGACTCAAAACATATTTCTAGCTCAGTTCATAAGGTGCTTAAATCCAGTGACTCAAGAACAGGGAAAACTCCAATCTAGAATATTTAATAAAACTACACACATTTTCCTAAAGGTTAAAAATATGGAATTATTTGACAGCTGTGCAAGTCTGAAGCAGCTTTAACTGAAAAACTTTCTTCAAGACATCTGTAAGGAACTTAGAACTCATATTTTCCCAGAATAAATGCTTTAATCCACAATGAGATGCATTACCAATCAGAGTTATGAGCAGAGCTGTTGTTGCAAGCTGTCTTGGTGATACTTCACACCCAGAACTGGTCACTGCCTGCAGCCCCCCTTCTGGTTAACAGTGGCAGCAGGAACAGTTGGTTGTTGGTTGGTTAGTTAATTAACAGCTAACTTGGTTCCCAAGTAGCAATCTCTCACTGCAGTGCCTCAGACAGATGCTTGTCTCAGCCTGACTTCACTGTGGCTTTGGTCAGAGCAATACAGAGAACAGCCTACAAACTGTTTGTACCCAGATCTCTCACTAACTTAAGTTAGAACAGATGATTAGTGCACTTTATCAAACCAAAAGGAGCTGAAGGTTTTAGCCCTTTTTAAGAGGCTTTCAGCCCAGTAGCTAACAGAATCAATCTCTAAATGCTAGAATAATAATTTATTTTATTCCTTTTGGTGTCTGAGAACAATACTCTTTGCTATGCTGACAAACACACCAGCAAAATTGAAATAGGAGAAAAACAAGAAAAAAATTCTGGCAGTTTAACTATTTTTTCCCGTGGGCACAGTCAGCTTGGTCACCTCAACTCCTCTCTGTCTTCTAAAAAGTTCTCTCATTACTATAAACAATGTAAAAAAATGTGAGGGGCAGTTTTATAAAGGTCTCTGAAACACAGACCTTTCAAACCTTTTCAACTTTGCAATCTCATTAGAGTAATCCTTTAAGTCACTAGAGGTCCCTAACCCTGGAGCTAAATGAGATCACCAGGGTCATTCCTGGAGAAAGGTCTGAATTGTTTTTACTGTCTGAAAAGGACTGCGCAATCACTTGGGCAAACTCTTCAGTGAGAAGACCAGATAGAATTGCATCCAGAATCTAACATTCCATTCAGTGAAAGCAGATGTTTCCAAGCTGGTTCCTGACTGTTCAGCAAAGCTTCAATTTTGAACTGGGGGAAGAAATCCTGAAAAACATAGCCCCAAGAATGATGCCCTGGAGGGCATCAGAACAGGACATATTGAGGTGGGAGAGGAGTAAAAAGTGCTCTTTTCATCATCATGTGAAGAATGGAGAGAGAAAAGGAGGCAAAGAAACTAGGAGACCAACTATATATCTGGCGGGAAAGTTTTTCTGAAATGTCAGCCATGTAAGAATGAATCATTACTTCGTGAGCAATGTAAGCACGTGTCCTTACCATGAATCTTTCTTTGTTGTAATATCCTGCGGGGTCACTCGGAACTTCACTACTCCAATATGAAGCCAGCAAAGAACCACTTTATTTACTTTCTATCTCTTTTATACATTCATACCGGCCACCGAGAGCGTATACAGTGATTGGTCGCCTCCTCCGTACGTGGGGCTGGCGTAGTGTTAGACGCATTGCTATTG
>VZRW01000389.1:2510-67496 GCA_013398125.1 Aegotheles bennettii
CGCGGCGGGACGTCCCTCGGAGCTCCGCAGCCCCCGGCTGTGCCAGAGCGTCCCTGCGGCTTCGCAGGCGCGGCTTTCGCTAATTCAAAACGAACGTTTTCTCTAGCAGCAGTTATGATTAAGTTAGCTGTCCGTATCTCTCTCTGGGTAAACTTAATTGGCCTCCAAAGAACGGCAGAAACTTTTCACGCGAGGGTCAGGTGCTGGTTCGGTCAGCCCAAGGCATTTTGCATACCCAGATCTTGCTAACCTTTATGGTCTCGCGTGGGTTTTCTGAAGAGCCTTGTGACTTTGCCGCATGTGTCTGTAAGTGAGCAGTACCAAGCAGGTGGTACAAGTATTCCTGCGAAAGCAGAATGTTTAGAAACCATTTTATGTCATCTATAAAATAGAGAGATGAAGTGAGGGGGAGACATATGCTCGTTGAAATGAACTGACAAAATAGCCTCCCAGAATAGTTAAAAACTGCCTTATACGCATAGAAGAGGTAAATGCCGATTGCAAGTATGGCTGTGTGTAAAGGAATACAGTGAGAAACTTGAGTTTATGATGCTCATGAAGGAGAAAGCCTTTCTGACAAAAGCATGGTGTATGTGCTGTCCTGATGGATACATAGCTGAAGCTGATTGGCAAAATTAATGACTCTGCTGTGGCTCAGTTCCCAGGGTTTTTAAAAGTCAGTATGAAGATTATAGCATAACACTGTAACTTAAACTAATTTTCCAAATACAGTAGGAGCTCCTGTTCTTTCAACAGGAACTTCATATGGTATGGATTTGATCATTTCTTGTTTTGTATGTGTGCATGTGAACTTTTTACCTTCCCTGACTAGTAACGTGAGTAAATATGTTCTTAGTATGTGTTAAAAATTCAAGCCAACAAATGTGTTTTGCTAATGTATGTTTGGTCAGCAGCTCTTACTGCCACAGGTCTTCAATAAATTCTTCTGGATGAATATCTGTTGGCTAGTGAGACAATATAAAAGCATTTTGTATTGCTTAATTTTGTCTTATTAGGGATTCTTAGCCCTTTGTTTTTCTGTATGCAATGCAAAAGCTCAGGAGCTTTTTCTTTTCTGTTTTTTTTTTTTTTGTTTGTAATATAAAACTTAGTTGACAGAAAGACACGTATGGTACTTTCCAAAGCTATACTCAATTCTTAAGTCACTTTTTTCTTCTGTTTCTCACCTGGGTGTTTTATATCTACAATTTTTCAGAACAGTCTCCCATTACTTAGAAAGTGTATTTCTTTGATAGCAATACAAGCTTCTTTTTAGCAATACAAGCTAAGATTTTTGTGGTAGGTGTTTGCATGCTAGCAAACCTTTGTTCCAAAATGTCCCTCTTTCCTTCTAGACATAATTCAGTACATGCTTCTGCAGTTATGGAGCCTTGCTGGCAAAAAGAATTTAACCTGTATGCGTCTAATGCAGTTGAATTCACTTAAGTATATCTAAGCCCTGGCCACCAATGTGAATTTTTCAATCCCACTGTACAATTTGCGGAACATAGTTATAGGAGGTTACAAACAAAACAGTGGCAATTTGCTTGGAAACCCCCGCCCCCACTTCAAGTATTTGCTTAAGCAGCAGGAGAAATGTGTATACATTTTAATGAGTTTGCCTCTAAGGAACCTTCAGATGCCCACAGAGAAATGAATCCTGAATGGTGTGTTACAACTGAAAAGACAAAGTAGAAGCTATAAAATTGAAAGCACTGTCAGGTATCTCATATTTAACACTTTAAAGATTTTCTTCAAAAGGACTTCTCTACATAATTGTGTTGTTTGTGCCATTTTATATTGTCCTGAAGGGAGGTTATGCCTGAGCAGATCAATTTTATGTTCAAGAAATACACACACACACACACACACAAGTATAAAATGTAGATTTCTACAGATTGCAAAATTTTTGTCAGCATTTTTACATAGCAGCATGAATCAGCTTAACAAATCTTAATGCAGCTCTCAACCAAGAAAGTATCATTATATGTAACTGTATCAAAGTACTGCACAGAGGTCACAGATAACATCAGAAGTTTCTGTGTGGTTCAAAGCACAACACAACGTCTGTCCATGCTCCAAAGACTGTAGAAGTTAAATGCTCTGATATTGATCTTAAAGCAGTAGAGAGATTTCATGGACTGAAATGGAATTGCTATTATATTCAAGTATATGGAATATGTCTTGTAGCATTCGTGCTAACTAGATGAGACAGTCTACCAGACAGAGAGTAATAGTAATTAATGTTAAAATATTTTCTAAAGAAATAACTATGTTCAATGTAAACAAATTCATATGTGTAATAAAAATCATAAATCGTACTTTACACAAATTGTACCTTTAAACCTCTGGGTGCTTTTATCTTTGATCACTTTTCCCTCTTAATGGTCCCAGAGCTAGCTGATCCTGGGAACACACCAGCTATGCTTATGCTAGGATGCTCTCATCTGAGAATCCCGTGTGATTTTTAACACTGGAGCTTTGCTCTTAACACACCTCTTTCCTCTAGCAATACTTCTCCCTTTTTCCTTGTATCCAGTTACAATTGTACCTTCTCTTTTTTCTGTGTCTGGTCTTGATTCTTATGCTGAGAAAGTTTTGGTGCTTTCTGCCCTTTGCCCTTTGCTACCCAGGTAGCTCAGCCAGCTTCTTGCACTTCCAGCATCTATCTGTCCTAGCAATTCTTCTTATAGATGTTCTGCATCCTCTGCTCGTTGTGCTTTGTAGCCATAATAGCTTGCTGTGACTGTGCATACAGCTTGTGAAGTGTTGTGGTGAGAGCTGTGGTTAGTTCTGATGTCAGACTCCTTCTGCTCCTTGAGGCCCGTGTCTCGCAGACCTGCAGCGCTGCACTGCTTTCCTCTGCTGTGTGCAGCTGACGTGCTCCACCTGGGATCCTCAGGTCAGTTGCATCTGACATGTGAGGTTGCAGAGCAGAGAGGCAGCACCTGGGCACGTGCCATTTATCTGGAGCTTAAGATCAGAAGAAAATCATTAGAAGTTGCAGCATTAGCCCAGTGGCCCTCCCTGCCACAGTGGCACCTGTCATCTCACAGTCAGATGGCCTGAGGTCTCCCATGGTGGGAGGCAGTGGTGAGGATTGTGTTACCTGTGGTATGGTGTACAAGACTCGCCAAAACAGGGTATTGGCAGCCTGATTGGCATTCTCTCTCCCTCTTTCCCTTCACTAGCTACTTTTGGTTACTAATACAGAGAGGAATCTGGATAGTCCATCTCGCAGTGGGAAGGTGAGGATAAGGAACACATGGAGATGTTACTTCAGTGCAGCAGCAGTCCTGTGGCTGTCACACCAAAGCACAGTCTTGCTAGAGAGAGCAGCATCTTCCATAGCCTCATTTCTGGGGTCGGTGGCTTGACCAAGGAGCACTGACTGTTTATTTCTGTGTTCACCTTTCCCCTAAGGGCAGAATAAAACTAGTGGCTTGAGGCTGATTTAGTGTAATTGTGCTATGAGAAGATAACCCTTCTGGTTGAATAAGTCCATCAGCACACAGGTTGGTCAGTGTCGGGAAATGTGAGAAAGTAGGAAGGATGAGGCAAGGGGAACCTTAGTTTTCTTGCCCAGCAGCAGCTGCCAGTTCCTTCCACTGAGAAGTGCATTTGTGTTCTCTACTGATGTTTGCAAGGAAAGTGCCTGGCCACGCATGCTTCTGAGGCTTCAAGATTCATTCTAGTTACCCAGGGGTTTGCGCTGTCTCCTTACTGCCCTCTAGAACTCACCATTGCCCTGCTATGGAAAGCAGGCAAGAGAACTTCACAAAGGGTCTGGAGGATATTGGGATAGTTGAAGCAGCCAGCGATAACCTGCATATTTGACTGCATGATGAAAGTCTCAGCTGCCATGTTAATAAGATCACATGAAGAAGAGGTCAAGTGAAAAAGGTAGGGTTGTAATTTATAATAGGATTCTTAAATATTTAACAAGAATGCCCAGAGCTCAAGATAATTGCTCTTTCATCCTTTTTATACTAAAAGGTGGAAAAATATATTCATGGAATGAGTTACTGGGTGTAGTGAATTTTAAGCAAATAAATGTTTGCAATCAAATGCAATGCTTCTGTTTTACCCTTTTGAACCTGTATTGCTTTCAGCTTTAGGATACTTTTCACAGGACAAAATTCAGTTTGCTGAGGCTGAGAAAATTTTAAGTGATTTCATGCTGCACAAGAGAACTGAGAATAGAAAACAGTAGGATTTGGAAAACATATAAGAGACCTTCTGTAAGATCCAGGGCCAGTCTTATGAGACATTGTGACTTTGCCAGTTTTACAACCATGAAGATCTAAAATGCAGAACACGCAAAACCAAACACATCAAACCCTAAAACATGTTTTTAAATCCTTGCTCTATCTTTTCTTCTGTATCTTCTTATTTTCTCATGACTGCTGGTATGAGTCCTACTGTGAGGCAGCATAAGTGTAATCTGAGTCTGCTCTCTATCAGTGTTTTCAAGGGCACTAGAGGAAAGATGAGTCTTCTGATACTTCTCTGATGTGCCTCACTGACTTGTGCAGTACAGTACAGAAATGCGTGGAACTTTTGAGGTGGTTTGCTTAGGCCATGTGTTGCTTGAAGGTCAAGGATGTGGCACAAGCCTGGCTGAAGATTGCAGAGGGGTTGAAGTATGCTCTATGGCCCGTATTTAGAAATTCTGCTATTGTTTAGTAGCTTGTTTTAGCATAATCCTGGAATTTGGGTTTAGAAAGACTGTAGTTAGCCTTTGTTTCAGAAAGTATTTTAAGGGTAAAATTAGATCTTTCTTACTAATCAGAAAACACCCCTTGAGGTAATATATAAATATAAGATCTGGGCAGGCTAGTTTTATCTGGTTTTATTGCTATCTCACAGAAATGCAAAGTTGCAATGCCAAATTTTAGAAATGTAGTCTACTGTAGTCATACTGCTGCTACCTAAACTGGGCTAGTGCATTCTCTAAACTCATTGTGTATGAGAAATGGTGAGTGAGAGTGGACTGACAAATCGAGATTCTAGTATTAGATGTCACACTGACCTTCTCCAGAACCTTGGGCATATTAGTTGATTTGTTTGATTCTCCAGGACAGAGGTATTGCTGCTTAGCTATCTTTGAGATCTGTGGGTCAGAATCATATTATAATGGCTAACTAGGCTTTCATCGTTACACGCCTGAATCCGTGGCATGGTTAAGTGTTGCAGGTGGATAACTATAAAAGACAGTCATTTAGCAAGTGTTTGTATTGTGCTTCAGCAATAAATCTCCTTTCTCTTGTGCTGTCTCTCATTCACTCTCACTTTGTAAAAAGAAGTAGAGTATTAGCAGTGAGGATCTTTCTGCAAATGTTCTTATTGGAAAATGTAAAACAAATGCAGGAAGTGGTAATACCTCAAGTACCACCTTACCATGATGATAAAGGTCTTACACTGAGCCTTCCTTTTTCCCTTTCCTTCCTCGTGTGTTTTAGCTTTTCTGTGCTTGTAGGAATTAAAATCTCTGGATAATAAAAAGAGCTTCTAAAATCCTGTTCTTGTTAATTACTTCTGTGCAAGATTTCATGAGCGTCTCAATTTTTTTTCTCTTATTACAGTAAAAAGTTATTGTATTTATATTAATGGCATGGTGTTAATGGCATGATAAGGTGAAGGATCCACTACTGGATCCCCAAGCGATCAAGAAAGTTCCCACTGGAAGTAGTTGCAAAATATACTAAGGGTTTCAGTATTCTCCCCACACTGTCTGTCATGAAGTTTTCTTATGTAAGGCTGGTTGCTGAAAGACATCTCATATTTTTCAGCTGAAAGCCAGGACTTTTACAATAATACAGCAGTAAAATTTATAAGGATAAGTTTACAGAAATAAGGAAAAGTCATGGTTAGGTGTGTATATCCTGAGGCCAGATACAACAGCTTCTCTCATTTAGTCTGTTGTCCAGCAGGAACTGTGTAGTCAGGGATCCAGTTATTAGGCAATTTTTACATCTTTGCATTTCTAAACAATGAAGGAGAATCCAGGGACCTTGGAGAAGCAGTTAGTGGGTATAAAGATCAGAAGAAGGTCTAATGCCTTGTGTCACTTCCAGGAAAGAGAGAGTAACACTGTGCATCAAGCAGTCAGTTTCTTCTGAAGCAAGGAGGGATGTCAGGAAAAATGTTTGCCTCTGGGTTTTGGGTTTTTTTTTCGTCTTCTGATGTTTGGTTTTTGTAAACTTGCCTGCTGTCACCTCTAACTTAACTTAGCATGTTATTATCCTTGCTGTCCACTGAGAACCTGGTCAGTAAAGTGTTTTAAAGTAGTGAAAGGACTTAAAATGTGTAATGGAGAGCAGTCACTTTTCAGCTTTGCTGTTCTAAAGGCAAAAATTAGACTTTTAATGTTTTTGTAAGATAATAGAATTTAAAGTACTTTTAACAACAACAGATTCCTCATAATGATTCCTCAGATTCCTCAACATTCAGCATTTAGTATAACCACATTAATGGTGCTTTTGACAGAGCAGACACAAAATTACACTCTGAAAACAATTTTGATACTAATGCAAGCATAAAGCGTCTATAGATGAGGTGTTGGTTTCCCCAGTAAAAAGTGCACAAAATGTATTTGTAGCAGGCAGTGCAGTTTGTTTTCATGTACTTTCTTGCTGAAAGGGCTACTTTTGTTTGCTGGTCAGTGAAATTGTTTGTTTTCCCAGGCCCCAAGGGACCAGATCCTGCCTAAACTATTTCTTCCTCTTTCGAAAAGCATTCTTTCTGCCTTTTTCTTTCCATTTGTACAGTCTGATTCCTGTCTGGGTTTTGCTGTAACTTGTGAAACACCATTCATCTTTAGCCATCCAAATACATAAGTTGTCTCTCTTTAGTACCTGTGCCACACTTTACAGTTGTGTTTAATAACTGCCCAATAATTAAAGTTACTAATTTATAAATTGTAAGTATAGTATGGAAAGCATGATTAAAACTATGTATGGTATGGATTTAAAAGGCTGTATGATTTATCTTCTGTCAATATATACAAATGGTGTCTGATGCTTTCCATGTTTGCTTCTTCAGTAAAGAGCTGGGTTTTCCTGTGTTCATCTGTTTGTTCAGGTGTTCTCTCTTTGCCAGTTTCTTCACCAGGAAATTGCCTTGCCACCTGAGTGGAACTGAAGTGTTGCAAGTTTGTGGGTACTAAAGGGTTGCTCATAACCATCTAACAGTTTTAAAAAACTTTTGCATAATTCCCTTGGAATAATTGTTTTCATTGCACTTTAAGTGGATGTAGTAATAAATTGTCAGGCTGATGTTGGCTCAGGCATTTTAGGTGCTTCCCTTAATTTCTTCTTCTATTTTTCACACTTTAACATGTTCTTAACTCCACTGAATAGATCTCAGATGGGTCACTCTAGGAAATGCCAATAGATTTTTAAAGAATGATTTGAGCAAATATGTTAGCTAGAATATATTCTGAAGGCCTCAAATGCTTTATGTTCTTTCACTGCTGGGTTAGTACATGCTAAATTTTTATTAAAAAGTTATCAGAGATAGTTGTATTTAAACACAACCAGATTTTCCTTAGAGACAAGTAAAATGTATGTACATTACAGAGTTAGAGGGGCAATTATGCCAGGAACAGAAGATTATCTTATGCTCAAAGTATTTTAATAGACAGATGGCAGCTATTAACTTATTATTGTGGGAGGAAGGAATCAAAGTCACAATCAGGGAGAATGATGTTTGCCATGTAATTAAACTATCTAACCAGTACTGTACACTGTTACATGCATATGAGAATACCAAAGAACCAAGGAAGCCATGTGGTCTTGCAAGGGTAAATCCTTCAGTTGCTTTGTGGGTCAGATGGTGCAGAAGTTTTGATAGCAAAGGAAAGATGGTGGTGAATAAAGAGCAATCACTTGAACAGCCTGATTGATTTTTTTTTTTTTTAAAAAGGCAGCTGAATAATGTCATTCATATAAACTGAATTGCAATATGGTTTTGAAGATTTAAAGAAGGTCTTTGCAGAGTTAAATAACAGATGTTGTCAGGAAACTGGAAGTCAAATACTACAGCTAGAGATAAAAAAAAATTCTCCCCTAGTGGGTTTAAATTGCTTCAAAAATAGAGAAGCATAGATAGTGAGCAATATAGATGAAGTCTGCATTAAGCACAAGGTATACAAAAGATGGCAATAGTTTGGCAATAGTAATGCCAAATAGTTTGCCAATAGTAATGGCAATAGTTTTGTACCCATTTGAGAGAGATTTGAAGATAGTAACTAGATTTAGATCTAGATACAGAATTAGAAGACTGCTCAGTTGTGTCCAGGTCTGCCCAGAGATACGGAACATGAACGTGTCCTGAAAGGGAAGCAGCAGTATTCTAGTCATGGTTGGGTGCTGCACATGGCAATCAAAGACAGGGGAAATATAAGAGAATAAGATTGTAGCAATTAAGTTGAATAGGGATGAAGACATCAATGGAAGTTATTAGCAGGGATGGAAGCATTGGAATACTGGTTTATTTTGGAAAAGTACATTGTGTTATATCCATTCTGCAACAACATCCTTAGAAAAGTCTTTTTACATAAGGCAGTAGAAGATCAAAGAGAAGACAAGGACTGTCTTGTGTCCTCTTTCTAGACCTTCTTAAGGTACTGAAGTTAAAATAGGCATAACAGACTGTATAGATTAGGGTATAGATTTGAGCGTTGTTCTTGCGACTGGGTGTGATCTAATGCAACCTTGAGGGGGTAGCACCTCGTGCCGTGTGCTTAGCTAACCTCCTTCCTTCTCTTACCTGCCATTACCTGTGTCCAGAGCAGCTGTCAAAGAAGCTGACAGTCTTTGGTTCAGGGCTTATCTTCTCTGTTGATCTTCAAGAAGGAAAAAAACCCACACTCTGTCCATGACTGCTGCCATTTTGGCTGATATTTGAGGGTAAATTGGGGACCTCAACGACTGAGAATGTACGGTTTGGCTGAAGTGCCATTCTGTCACCTGGCCTGATAAATAGCCTCTCCTCCTGCAGTGTGGTCATTTGTGTAACTTGGGCCAACTGCAGAGGCATGCCTCCTGTCTTCAAACCCTACCCCACAGAAGGAAAGGCTGAGAAACCTGTTTCTATGGGAACTTCACAGATATCCTGGGTCCTAAACCCCAGATGTCTCCACCCACAGCCTCACCAAGCAAACACATTTCCTTGTAATGACATGCTACAGAACACTGAGTGGGCAAAGCCACAAAATTAATGCCAAAAACTCTGAAGGCCTTAACATGGAGCTTAACATTAAGAGCAGAATAATAAATAGCTCATTTCACAGTTCAGGGTGTTGGCAAAAAAACCTGGAGGAAAAGCAAATGAAACTTTGAATGGGCCTGGCTGGCTGGTGGTATTCTTTTTGGGCAGTGTTTTGTGTGGCCTGTGTCCCAAGAATTAATGTCACACTAACTCCAAATTCCAGGTTTATCAGAGCAACCCACCACAGCAATGACTGCGTAGCTCTAAAGCAGTGCACTTGCAAGAAGCGAGGTGGCAGAAACTAGAGCTGCTTTTCAATATATTTGGAGTATTTGTTTTAAGAAATAAAAATTTGTTTTATCTTAAAGGGCCTGTGCAAGGGAATACATGGCCTTTGTCTCTGGTAAAATGGATTGTTTTCAAATAATATTTGTATAAATGAGCTTCATTTTTATTGGTTTTAATTGGGAATGCAATTGTGTTGCAGGTAGATGCATCGAAGAATAGGCTGAGTTTGTTTAGGGAAGCCTGGAGGAAGTCTATGCTGTCAAATAATCCCTTTTAGGAAGGCAAAAGTGCACTGATGCAAAGTAGCTAATCTGAACTACAAAGAGGCTAAGGGGTATTGCAAACTAAAGCAAGTAGTGCTTAAAAAATGGAGAGAGGGGGAAGAACAAGAGACCTATCTGCTCTGAGGAGCAGGTTGGTTCACTGCCTCTTCTTGGTGGCCATAAGCTCTTACACAGTCTAGCATAAACACTTAAAAACTCTGGGGACAGGAACTGTGCCTTTCTCCTAACTTAGTGATTTATTGTTTTAAATTTATAATTATGATGCTGCCTACAAAGCTTAGTCACAAATCATGGACTTTTTGTGCCAAGCAGTAGGCAAAAAGAAAAAAAAAAAGCTGTAATCTTTACTTTCACGATGTGAGAGACTGAGCAGATACAGGGGAGGACAATTTGTCCCTTTTCTCTCAGCATTCCTAAATGTCTATTTTAGTATATGTAACAATGCTGAGACATTTAATCAGTATTAAAACAATGGAAATAATGAATTTGAGCCTGAAGAGAATAAAGAATCTGTCGTGTACTCAATTATAATTGTTTCCTGTGTATTTTCCCTAGTAAGTTTACAGGATCAAAAGTGACACATCTGCCTTACGTGTTGAGATAGCTAGATTGGGGTGTGGGGAAAACAAGCAACCTGCTGGCTGCAGCAAGATTTTACTCACTTTTAAATTAGACCTATAAAGATCTTGTTAGTTATGTGTTTTGTGATCTAAAGGATACAAATTATAGCTACTTGAAAAAATTATTTTTTAATTAAAAATATAGTTTTATCACTTCTTGCAGCACAGATAGTTTGTTGGAAGTTAATTGAGGAGACTTGTAAGTTTAATTATACTGAATTAGATTGCTATCTAGTGATATTCTTTTGCACCTGACTTTAGAAAAATACAATAAATTTACTTTAGAAAAATACAATAAATTGATCCTTTTTTAGGAGAGAAAGGTTATTAAATCCTGCCACTAAGTTTATGTGATTTTGATTCGGTGAAGCAGATGTGTGAGCTTAATTATACAATTGATGGGATCACAGTCATTTCTACCAGCTGAGAATGGGACCCAAGGTGCCTCTCTATTCTGTGATTAGAAAAATGTACCTTTGTGTATTTTTAGTGTGAAAGGGTGGGTTTAAGAAATGTGACTGACAACTTCCACCTCTGACTGCCAGCATTTCCATGTCATAGCTCTCATCTTCCCCTACGTTGCTTTTTCTCTAGTCTGATTATGTATGCTTTATTCCTTCATTTGTTTTATGCAGTCTGTTACAGTTTCTAGAGTACCTCATCTGTAGAGAACAAGTCCCTTTTGTGACTCAGTCTCATCCAATTTCTCATTCCCTATTATTCTATCGTGACTTCATCTTTTTTCTTTTTTTTTTTCTGTTCTGTCTTAAGAAAGAAAAAGAGATAACACTTCCACTTGTGGCATCTTTTTCTTACCCTTGACCTCATGGGAAGCTGTGCAGAATGATCAATAGAATGCACAGTGAGTGGTACAATACTGTTATTACTTTCAGTATTGACAGAATAGAAAGCAGCATCTGCTTTCTTTAAACTGCTACACTTCACAACAATTAGGTTGTATTTCCGTATCTTACAGATTAGAAAACAAGGTTGCCCTTGTCTTCCCCAGACAGGCAGGATTATTATTTTATACAAAATTTATACAAATTTTATGCTATTGGATAAAATTCATAGGATCATGCCTTGCATTTCTGGACATTTCAGATAATTATTTTGTTTGGAAGATCAGTTCTCAGGTTGAAGCTTGGTACCTTTAGTAAGTGATATGTAATTTTTTACCATGATTGCTATTCTCACTTTTATCCATTGCACTTTTGTCTTTGGAGTGATTATCAAACTCCTTACTGACCTGTATGGCTTCTCGGAGCAATGGTCAAGCTGTGGAGTCTGTTTGCTGGCAGTTGTTTGTGTTTACGTTGTCTCTCTCCACTGGCACAGATTGTCAGCTGTGTCAATGGCTATGTCACTAACATAGCGAGATCCTCAATGTATGATTAATTTTGTAATTAATTAAAAATGTGTGCAAAATTCATTTAAAAATGTATGATTAAATTACTAAAACAAAGGAAAGAATTAGCACACTATGACTGACTGCTTATCCAGAAGCTCCCAGTAAAAGTATTTCTTTGTTTGGAAACCTGCCAGTCTATCTCATAGCTATGGATAGATTTGTTATTAATGCTTGATTTTGCAGTGGTTAAGAGATGGGATAGAAAGTCTTAGTAAGGTCTGTAATGTGTTGCTCCAGGATGCCTGGGGACACTTATTTTGAGATGTTAGATTGCATCCTAGAGCTCTTGAACACCCGAAAGCTGTACTCCCTCTCCTTGACACCATGCCCAACCCAAAGCCCAGAGAGGAAATGAAGACACTTGCCCATCCATATCTCTCTTCCAAGGAGCATACTCAGAGAAAAAGAAGATTGAGCCCCCATGGTCACAGGAAGTAGAATCTACAATTTTGTTTAATGTTTACACTTTGGATCTACATGATCTCTGCATCTTGGGTTCTTCCATCTCTGAACCAAGATAAACCCAGCCTCTGGATTGATTTTCCACTCATAGCTGCAAAATCAACCTTCCTTCTATCCCGAGTTCTAAATCCTGTAGGAGAAAGGCAGGCTGTATGGTAATTGCTACGTTCAAGCCGTTCAGACTTGTCCACAGTTAGAACCAAACACAGAAGAGAAGATCTTCCTTCAAGTAGTTTTTTTTTCTAGGTGGTTTAAATGAAAGCATATTTTCCTATTTAGATCCTCTCATAATAACTTCGAAGTGGAAAAAATGGTACTAGAAGTCCTTGCAATTTTTAATAGTTTTTCTGATAAATTTAGTTATTTACTGTACATACTTCTTGTCCCCCTTTCTCCCCCTTAATCTTTATATCTGGCATTAAGACTACATTATAAAGAAGATCAAAGACATTAATGCAGTGTCTGAGCAGTTCCTTTGTTCTACTTACCATTTCATCCCTTTGAAGACTTAATTGCAATTTAAATTTGAAAAAAAAAGTGTTTTCCAACTTTAAATAAGAAACAGTTCTTCTGTTCTTCTGCTATGTTAGCTACAATATAACAACATGGCAAAAGTAGCTTAACATGTCATTTTGTTTACTAGAAGGGTTATGCAATTAGAAGATGTCTTCTCACTATTTGCTGTGGATATTAGATAACAAGGCAGGTATGCTATTCCTAACTGGTTGAGAAACAAAAAAATAGAGCAGTAAAAGGGCTTCAATTCTTAACTGTTTTGTTAGAATAAAGGATCATCTGTGTATTTCCCTCAAATGAAATATCAGAGAACGTACACTAGCAAAGATTTGGTGTTCTTTCCTGTAATTTTGCTGTCAGTGTGGTTAATTCAACAGATGTCACTGCGAATAGTGTGGAGTGGGGATTTTTGGTTTGTTTTGATTTTTAACAAGGTCAACATACAAAAATTAGCCTCATACATAATACTTCAGAACATGAGCCTGAGGTCAATATGGAGAAAATACATAGAGCTAATTAAAACACCTTCATCCAGTTAATCTTCAGATATCTGAGTGAATCTAAAAATCTGTCTTAGGTTTTATCATTATATGCTTTGTCTAATTTAAATTTTGTGGAATAGTTACAGATCCTGTAGTTTTTAATTGTCATCCCTACAATTCTAATAGCAAACATATGCACAGGTACATATCAATGCTAAAACAATTCCTTGCATTAAATGAGATTTAACAGCAGACTGTAGAACTTGGGTTATTAGTCTCAGCCATAGCTACCATGAACTTCAGGAGAAAACTCAAAAATGCCCATGAAGTGTTTCAGCATACCACTGAGCCTTGTACAGTTATATTGTCTTGTCATATGAATCTTTCAGAAGATCACATTAAATGTGTTCCCCCTGCTATCCACCCCCTACTTTTTCTGCATAAATATCCTAATACAAAGGGTTGTTCTCTCAACTGTTTGGAGTTGGATCCTTCTGTATGACTGGCAGTTCCTAATTACTGATAATCCCATACTTTTCACATTTCCTGCATATTTTATCTAATTATATGTGACAGTAAGTACTAAAACTTTCTTTAAAGTAAAAGCCAAACAGCTCTTTGCACTGATTTATACCTACTATATGCTTTCCCATACTTACAGGGGCTTCCTTTTTTCTTCTTTTGAAGTAACATATGTCCAAACAATCACTAGTCTGCCTGTTTTTGAAGGATAAATGAGTTACACATGAGTATATTCTTAGTGTAACTTCTTGCAGGAATAGAAAGTTGTATGAGATCATAGAGCCCTTCAGATCTTGTTCCCAGCAGTCTTGGCCTACAAGAAGAGAGGCTGTTTGGACGAGATAATGGGAGAAGTGAGCTGGCTCTTGCTTGTGTCTCTGGGCAGAGTCCTGTGATGGCATGCTCCAGAGCCAAGTCTTGATTGAGCTTAATTGCAACTGGAAGAAGTGGAGAGAAGAGAACAGGCCACGAGGACTCCTCAGCTGACCATGGGGTATGAAGATCGAGAAGTTAATGCAATAGGTTCTAAGATGGCTTCTGCTCCAATGATGCCTTTTGTGTGATTTTTCTGTGGAAGAGGATTGCGGGATACCAGTCACAGCAACTGAAGTTAAATTAGAAACAACCAGGATTGACTTAATCTGGACAAGATGGAGGAAGAGAAGAAAATACGTGCTAGTAAGTGGTGGTGTGTGGGCTCTGTCCTCATGTTCTATCTGTTACTGGCCTGCTTGAATGAAACTTGTAAAACCTCTGCTTTAGACAAATACATGGAGGCCAATGCCTAAAATATTGTGTTGCTAGTAAAGGACATAAGAGATACAGAACATCACCAATGCAGTGGGTTCTTGTGAATGCTGGTAATCTATTGGATGAAGCTCCCAGTTCGTTCTGGAAAGCTTGCAACACCTCTGCTACAAAGTGAAGCAGAAGCTGTTTACCCACCCAAGTAACTAAAGTGCTGTTCTACATGGGTGAAAAGTTAATTCCCAATTCCACATCTGGATATTAGTATAATGCTGAAGTCATAACAGCTGTGCATCTGAACAAGTTTAATAACCATCACAATTCCAGTTTTTCCATTTTTGACCACAGCTAGAAACAAGGCATGATCTTCAGTGTTTCTGGGATAAGTGGGGAAGGGAAGCTTTTTTCTTTCTTCTGCTACCAAATATCCATCAGGATTTTATGTAAATCTTGAAAACTTCTCAGCTACTTGTACAACTCCCTTTCCAATGTGACCAAACCTTCCATGGCTCATAAGTAATACCCATGCATCTTTAGGTGTTGTCAGGTTATGTAGCTGGGCAGGAGAGGAAAATGGCTGCCTAGGATTTCGAGACAGTATGAGAGCAGTACTTACAGGTGGGCTTATCTGACATCCCTTGAAGTGCACTGGAAGTGTGTGAGGTGACAGTATCTAGGGAGAGAAAGCAATATTTGCAAGAAATGTTCTGCTGTCTCTGCAGCATAGCACAGTGCAGAGATACAAGCTCTGAGCAACTGCTATACCTGTGATCCAAAGCAGATGTCCTAGCTCAAGGCTCCAGAGCAGCATGTTATGTTATCAGCGTGACTGAGCTGATAAGCCATGTAACTTGGCATGGCCAACTAGCAGAGAATGAGTTTGTACCCATTCAATGGCAGTCTGAGTTTGAGCTGCTGGATGCTGACCTATATTGTGCTCCAATTCAAATATAATCACGTCCTAATTGTAAGCACTCTGCTTATTGTTGCTGCTTTAGCAGTGCCATTGACTATGCAGAATGTGACTTTCATCCAGCAGGATTAAAGCATCATTATGTATTCATCTGGGGAGTATCAGATATCCTGCAATTCTGGAACGACTGAGAGTCTCAGTGCAGTGAAGTCAGTTACACTTGATAGGAATCCTGGCAGAGTAGGTTCTTTTAGTGTCTTTACTTTTGTGACCACGCAGATAAAACTGGTTTAGTTCCCTGCACATAGAACCAGTTGGTAATTTGGCAGTAATGATTCTGACCAGGCGTATATTTGTCACTTCATATGGAAAACTAATTTAGCCATTGGGAAATGTTTCACTTTGGAATTCTATTCTTCCTATATTTTGTCTGAAGGAGCCTTAACTGAGAGTTAGTAAGTAATAACTTTCCCTAGTCCTGTAAATTAGGAGACAGAATGATTTAAATTAATTTTACAGTTTCCCTGTACTTTCAGTAATCTGTTGGGAAAACAGAACCTTCAAATGTTACATGACCAGATTCACAACTTCCCAACAAGCTTATTAAAATAAGCAGGTAATGATAAATTGAATACTATTATTTTAGCCTATATTTGAAGGAAAAGGTGCGTTTTGCATAGAGATAAGCAAATGGAAATTGGGATGCGCCGTAAAAGCTATCTTGTTCAAATGCTGCAGGAAAGATTTGCCTTGGACATCTGATCAAAATGCCATTCGGTATTTTAGTTCCTGTGAGAAGTTACAGATTATTTATATAATGCTAGATACATTATGTCTCCATGTAGATACATAGTTATCTATATAGATATATACTAGGTAGATATATTTAATTCTAGGTGAATGGGAAAACAGTTGTTCCTTCTACTCCCATAGGAAGAAGGGGGAAACTAACAAAAGCTGTGTTACATGCTCAGCTACAAGAACTGTGATGTATAAACTGAGTGCCTGTACATGCTCACAGATGAATGTCTGTATTGCTAAAATGCAAACTTCTTTTTTCCTGAGTGAAGTACATAATTTTTGGAATTGAATGTACATGGAAAAATATAAGAAGGCAGTGTTATCTTAATATTCTGAATTTTGGATGCCTTAGTCTGTTACTCTTCTGTAGAGTATAGAAAAATACTTAGATTCTAGGACTCAGATCTAACCATTTAGCTGAATCAACTCATCCTTTTGTGTGTTTTCATGAATTGTCAGATTAAGTGTGTTTAACAAGATGTGTAGCTAGATTAAACACACTGAATAGGATCCTACCTTGTTCCTTGATTCTTAAAGAATTACTCATGTGGTTAATTGAAGACATTTCAGCAATCCCACTGAGCTCTTGTGTTCTATTATGCTTCTGTACTTGGTGCATCTATAACCAATGTCTGAAAGATGTGTTTCCCAGGCTGCCTAGTTGAAAGGACCCTACAGGGAAGGTTGCGAGGAGACTGTGCTTCCTGCACAGCATAGAAGGTGAGAGAATATTTTGAAGTCAGCAATACAAACAATAGGAGCTATTTTACTACCAAAATCTTTACCAGTTCTTACATATACAGGGGTGAATTTTGCTGCAAGTTCCTTTTCTCCTTGGAGACTGCAAAACTAACAAGTTATCTTATGAGTAAAAAAATGTCAATAGCCTGGTTTCCAAAGGTTTTGCGTATTTTGGTTGGCTGACTTCCCTCAATCAAGCAAACACTATAGTTCCTCCTGAGGCTGAGCTGAACTGCTCCTGGGTGAGGTGCTGTAGGAGCCCCGCAGAAGGCGTGCTTTGGTGGAATGCATGCTGTGGTGCTCAGAAGTACAAACTCCCAACATTTTCTTCTGTTGTGGTAAAAACAGATTTTATGAATGACCCTTCTTCACTATTTGGTTTCTCTGATACCTTATGTAAGGATGAGCTCATCTAGCATTCTCTTAGCCTATGAAATCCCTTTAGGTCTTCTCTACAACTGATTTTTTATGAGACCTCTAACTCTGTTTGAAATCTAATACAGGACTCAGTGGTTATTAGTGGGGAAATACAAGCATGTAAGCTAAAAAAAACCCAAAACCGAGAACACCAAAGTCTTGGGAACTTTGCCCCACACACTGTGCTATGCAGTTACTTGAAATTGTGGATACTAAATTCCCCAAGGGTATAAATCACAGGGACAGAGTTTTATGTTTACATTCTCAATAGGTGGAAAGAGTTGGGATCTCTTCAGCCTCAGGAGGCCTGCCTTCTTCCTAATGTTTTCAGGTTTTTATTCCTCCTTTTTCTAAGCTGAAGACTAAGACAGCCAAATTAGAGAAATGGTCTGTGAGGGTAGCCCCAGCCACTGGTCAAGAAGCCTTTTCAGGTCAGACTCAGGAAATGAGTTTATGTTGCTCAAGTGGGGAAAAGAGACTGAGAAGTTCAGATGACCTAGCACTAGAACTGAAGCATCCTCCCTATGCTGAAAGGCCTGGCCCAGGACTGAAGTGGATGGTTGGAAGTGGTTGAGAGGATACCAGTGAAGCTGTCTTGGACAGAATAGAATGGCAGCAAAACGTGAAGTCCAGGACTGAGCGCTACTATAGGTGTGGCTGGAAAAAACAAGGATCACGAAGGAAAGACAGGGACTGAAAACAGCAAGAGTGTGAGAGAGTAAATTGCTCGTGATAGTGCTCATGTGAGGGAGTTTCAGAACTGAGACTGGCTGAAAGAAGATTGCAACCCACAGTATGATGGAGAGATGTTCAGACTGGAACTGTGAGGTGACCGAAGCGAAGCCTTTGCAGAGGGACAGT
The DNA here is from genome assembly GCA_013398125.1 of Aegotheles bennettii. Classification (NCBI taxonomy): domain Eukaryota; kingdom Metazoa; phylum Chordata; class Aves; order Caprimulgiformes; family Aegothelidae; genus Aegotheles; species Aegotheles bennettii. The sequence continues at coordinate 20,789 of VZRW01000389.1, forward strand.
GAACATTATGGAGGACTCTGGTAGTGGCTTGAGCAAGTAAGTGGAGACTGAAAGATCAGACTAGATTTTAGAGGACTTAGACAAGAAGCAAGAGATAAGAATTGGGACTGGTATTGGATGAGGTTGCAGAGGATCATGTAGAAGAATGATATGCATGTGCTGTTTTGGAATGGATTGTAATTACAGTTCAGTCTTGAAGTTTGAACTTGACCATTGGGTCTAGTTAAGTGTTAGTCATCATTGGTGATTTTAGCCTATGTTGGCTTCGAACTTTAACCATTGTTCAGCAATTCTGGCCTCTTTTACCTAGCCAGTCCCAAACTAGTGCTGTCCCTTGAGCACAGATCTGCCCTCTTTTTAGCTCATCAGTTGCTCCAAAATTGCTTCATCTCACATCTACCCCAAGACTTTCCTTGAGGGTTTTCAGCCTTAGCCCTGTTGCACCTGAGATTCTTCCCAACATTTGCAAGAGCTGCCTAGTACTGCTGCTCTTCCATCCATGAAAAAAGAGTCTGCTTTCAAGACTGTGGGGACTAAGTTTAGCCTGCTCCCCATAGCAACACTATTAGTCCTCAAACAAATACCAAACAACAATTGCATTTAGAGATGGAGGGGTGTTCATAAAGGTGATTTGGGAGTGTTCCTACTGAATAAATATGCTTTTCTTTTGTTGTGACTTTGGCAATCTCGGTTTTCCAGGCAAGCTGCTTTTTGGGTAATAGCTAATGTATCAACTACTTCTATATGCTTTCATGTTTTTTAAAAGGCTTTGTGCTTAAGGATGGTGCTCTGTTCTTGCGTACGTGCCAGGCAAGGGTTGCTGCTCTTTATCTTCCCACCCAGGGGAGGCTGTAATTAACAAGGCTGAGTTCCCCACGTTGTGCTCTGCAGTGAAGTTGATGGTATGAATCAAATAATTTCTGTTCGATTAAATAGGAGGAAATCCAGGTACACTGGAGGGACTCTAGGTGGGAGAAATGACAGAAAGCTGGAGGGAGTTTTGCTTTCTGTATGAAAATATAAAGTACTTAATTTCAAGTTGTTGAATACTCCAGACTTGCTGCTTGTAACCTCTATTCCCTACTGCCAAAATTTAACAAAGTCAAATTCTAATCTCTGTGTAATCAAGTATACAGGCCTCTGTGGACCTGGGAAAGAAACTGTTCTCTTCTGCATTAAGCAGTATACAGATGTCAGGAGTCAGCTGTCATCTGCTAAAGCTGAAGTAACAGAGAAAATTGCTGTCCCGGATGTAGCCTGGAGGAGATTTTTCTTCCACAACAGAGATGGATCGAAAACTTTGAAACAAGTTCCAAAGGAGTGACGATGTTTTCCATTATCTCATGTTTTGCATTGTTTTCTTTGCTGACAATGAAGAATGAGAGGCTATTAATGGCTGGAACCCCAGCAATCATTCATCTCTTTACTGAATGATCCGGAGATAGGATATATTTTGTTTCCTCTGTATGTATTATACCAGACAGGCCCAGGCAAACATTTATGTATATTCTTATCTTGGTTATTGTACATACTGATCCTGGTCTTGGACATGTAGAAGAAGAAAGTAACTGGAGGTCCAGTATAATTGTTCACCCTTCACAAGTTTAGATTGAGTGATCAAGGTATGCTTCCCTAACATTTAGAAAATGCAAACAGTAGGTATGGCATTTGCTTCTGCAAACTGTATAGATCTGTAAGGTTCTCAATTGCTTCAGTCAGAGGTACTTCTAAAGCAACCTTGGGTCAGTAATATACTTCCTATATTGCTTTGTGTACTATTGCCACTATTCACATCGGTGATCCACATTAACCAGCTTTCTTATTTTGAAGAAAAAGCTTTCTTTTTTTCTTTTTCTTCTCTTCCCCCCCACCCCCTTTTTTTCTTCTGTATTGTTAGAAGCAAGGGAATGCTTCATCAGGGATTAGTGGAGTCCAAGGTGATTGATTTCTGGGAGTTGAGTGGTGCTTTCACATATTAAATTGCTTCTGTGCAGACATTACCATCTGATACTTCAAATAGCTTTTAAGAAGAAAAGAGGAGCAGAATCCAAATGACCTTTAGCAGGAAAAGGTTGTTTTGTTTTTCTTTGTTATTTTTTTTCCTAGTAGGTATAGCATTCTTAGATTTTAGGGGAGGTCAATGTCATAACTGAAATAACTGGTAAAGGTTGTCTTGACTTTGTAATTCTTTATTTTAAGGCCTGTTGGAAACCCAGTCTTTGAATGAAGCAGATGAAGATGTGGTCACTGATGTTGATTTCACCAGTATGATTTCTGAAGAAGAAAAAGAAGAGCTAAAGACTGAGCTAGCCAAGGTAATGAAATTTAATTTCTGTGAGTGTCACTGTTTCTACTTTCTTAAACTGGAAGATATTAATTGTGGGATGAAGTACACATCATAAAGTTATGCTCTTCCTTTTTAGTAAAATTATTCTAGGCTACAGGAATGTGAAGCAGTTTTTGAAGATTAAATATCTTCTACTTGATATCTATATCTACTACATCTACCTTAGCATTTCAGTTGGGACTCTGTATCTTCCTTTATAAAGAATGAAAGGTGGTGTTCTTGTTGGATCTATGGTATTGTATTGCTGTTATAGCGGTTGTTACACCTGATGGAAAAGATTCTTTCTGTGGTGCTCAGAAGAAATGATGATGATGATGGTTACAGAATAGAATGATGATGATGATAATGAGCACAGTAATTTCACCACATTTTTGTTTCCTTTGTCACTGATGTGTTTGGAGAGAGTTAAATTTTTGGTTTGCATTTGTTGTTTGCTTAATTAAAGAACTTCAGGAGATGTCATGACACCATGAAGAGATTTAAAAGTAATACTTAATAACAAGAAGATGGAAGGAAAAAAGGTGTGAACTGTGTGGTCTTTCCATTACAATGATTTAAGAGATTGTTTACTTTTGGTCTACAATGGGAGGATGGATTTGGTTTTAATTACTGCTGTTGATGACCACAGAAACAGAAGTGAAATTCCAAAATGGAAAATGAGAGAATGGGAAAAAATGGGGTTTACTTATTTGAACTATAAGACAAATAACAGAAATCACAGCTGTATGAATAGGAGGAGCTGTTTTTTTCTTAACTGAAATAACAAATTTTTAAGACAGTAGGTTGGAAACTTCACACAGCAAGAATAAAATAACAACCCATTTGAATAGTGGGAAACTAAAAATTTGGACTGAGAGCATATACCCTCAAAGTGTAAACTGACTAGGGAAAAAACATTCCTTCATACTTGCTCCATAGTGCTCTGTGAAGCATTTGCTGCTATTACACACAGAATGGGCTCATCCAGAGGACACTTCTTTTGCAGAAATTGATTCCTGTCTTTCACACAACTGAAATATTTAAATTGATATGAAGTTGTAATAGTAAATTGTCTAAGAAGTCACATTCTTCATGACTCTCAAGTCATTTACCTTCAGTGCTGATTTAGGATTTACTAGTGAAACAAAACCCAAAAGATTGTTTTTTCGCTTTAATGTTTTATCAAGCCTTGTGTTTCTGAGTTGCTAGTTATTTTTATTTCTTTGTTGATCCTGTCACATCTGTAAATAATAAGGAAGCTGAAATTTACATGTTCAGTTCGTTACATAGCAATGAGATAGGAGTTGTGATGTTCATTATTGGCTTTTTGTCAGGACCAGAGGCAATAGGCACACACTGAGACACAGGAGGTTCCCTCTGAACATCAGGAAACATGTTTTTACTGTGAGTGTGACTGAGCACTGGTGCAGGTTGCCCAGACAGGTTGTGGAGTCTCCATCTCTGGAGATACTCAAAAGCTGTCTCGATATAGTCCTGGGCAACTGACTCTACATGGCCCTGTTTGGGCAGGGGGCTTGGACCAGATGACCCCTACAGGTCCCTTCCAACCTCAGCCATTCTGTGGTTCTCTTTTCTGGCAAAAGGAACTTAAAAGGCAGATGGAATCACAAACTCATGGAATGGCAAGGGTGAGAAGGGACCTCTGAAGATCATCTAGTCCAACCCCCCTGCTAAAGCAGGTTCACCTGGAGCGAGTGGCACAGGATCGCATCCAGGCGGGGTTTCTCTAAAGAAGGAGACTCCACAAATTCTCTGGCAGCCTGTTCCAGTGCTCTGTTCAGTTCTAAAGAACTTTCTCCTTATGTTCAAGTGAATCTTCCTGTGTTCCAGTTTGTGCCCGTTGCCCCTTGCCCTGTCACTGGGTACCACTGAAAAGTCTGGCCCCATCCTCCTGCCACCTGCCCTGTAGATATTTATTAGCATTGATAGGATCCCCTCTCAGTCTTCTTTTCTCCAGACTAAACAGCCCCAGCTCTCCCAGCCTTTCCTCATAAGACATGCTCCAGTCCCCTCATCATCATTGTAGCTCTTCACTGGACTCTCTCCAGTAGTTTTTAGTCCTTCTTGAACTGGGAAGCCCAGAACTGAACACAGTACTCCAGAAGTGGCCTCAATAGGGCAGAGCAGAGGGAGAGGATAACAAGAAAACTAGGAAGAAAAAAGGAACTTCCTGCAACCATCGGAGAATGATATTCCTTTCTTAGGAGAATTAATCTCAAGAGTTCCTGGGCATCCTTCCTGCTTGCTGATTCCTGTGGGAGCAGAGACTTTTCAGTGGCTCATGGTAGAAATGCTTTAATTCATGTACCAACACACAAGGGAGAGATTGCCTTTCAAATGTTATGGTCTTGGCTGACCTAGAAATTATTTTCTGAATTGCTCACAGCAGTTTACTAGCATACAGCTTATGCTTAAAAACAAAATAAACCTGATAATTATGCTAAGAAAGGTTTGGAAAACTTGAATTCAGGGGGAACAAAGTCTAAACTTAAATGAAGCTTATGCTTTTCAGAAAAGACTGTAAGAAAAGTGTAAGATCTTGACTCCTCCAGAAATCAACCTCTGTGGGGGTTGGCTAATGTTTCCTTTTGAAAAGATGATAGTCTTTACTTTCAAGTCCCCTCTGCTCCACCAGTGGTAGCTTTGTTTTCTTCCATGTCCTTATGTGCTAGGTAACACCTGTTTCAGCCTGTAGGAACAAGCACCTTTCTTCTTATTGTTCTGAAAGGTTCAAATGTACCTTAATGCTTCAATCACTTAATAGTTGATATAATGGTGAGCTGTTGTGAGCACCCATTGTGCATGTATTTAAACAGAAAAAGTAAGTTCCGTCTCTGTTGTATATATTCTCTGTCTTCTTCCTCCTTCCAGTTGGGGGGGTAACTAACACTACTGTTTTTTTGTCAGGGTTCTTGTGTACTCTTTTCCTATTCCCCCAGTAGTAGTCTCTTTGTACTGGAAGCTTTTCAGAGTGTGGACTAACTGTGTTCTTGTATTTGTAGTCTGGCTAGCACAGCAGGGTTCTGACTCTAATCGAGCCTTGGAATTTCTACAATGCAAGTAAAATGAGTAACTCTTACAAAAACTTCTAACAGTCATTTGAATTAACAGAGGTCACTGTGACACTTCAGAGTAATAGCAGAAAATTGTAGTCCAAAAACTTTATGTAAAACCAGAAGCTTGTTACCCAAACAGATTTATTTTTTTCCCCTTCCTCAGTGTGAGGAGCTTGGTACAGTGACTCCTGAGTCGTGACAGAGGCTGAGGTTTTCAGCTATCTCACTCACTGCTATTAGTGTCCTTCTATTACGCTCATCAAAGTACTCATTTATTCCTTGCTGTCTTCCCCCTTCCGTACCTTCACAAAAGTAGCTTTCTAGCTGATGCATGGGTTCTAATTTCAGCTGTTACTGCATGTTTTTTTTCTGTTTGAGGAGATATGTGACTATGTTTTTCTGCAAATTTATGGCTAATTTTATTTATGAGTGTCCTTGATGTGTCTGGGTGCTGTTCACCCAAGGAAAAACTTATAAATCCACAGGTACTCACCTGGAAGTATAAAATTTGAGCTATATGATTTGTTGCAGAGGTGAAGTGCCTGTTATTTTTTGTGCTATGTTATTCTGTTCAGTTACAACTACTTTCTTTAAAAGGCTACCATAGTAAGGTGCTCACAAATATGCTTACAAATATTTTATGCATTTTAGTATACATGTTATAATACTCAGCAATTTTGAAGAAAGGTAACAATTCAATAGCAATCACTAGTTCATTAAATACAATAGCTAATCAAAATTTAAGGGTCCCATGGATTGGCTTTATTGAGGAATAGTATTTTTGTATGTTTGCTGTAACTTTGTGTGTTCTGACATAAAAAAGGATTATGTGAAAGAATGGTATAAAGAAGATGCAATCTTGTGGGTTTTATTTGAAAACAAATGAAATGAAGGAAAAGATTATTTTCTTCCTCACAAACTGAACTTCTTTCTGTTATCAAGTACCCGCTCATAGTTGTTCTTCCTACCAGTGATATAGCTGGTCCTTCTTTATTACATGTTTTACTTGTTAAGTGTTTTTCAGCTTTTCTTACAGGATACAGCCATGTAGAGAGTTGATGTTCAGTTCTAGCACAGGTGGGCAGGTGCATGCTGCAGTCTGGCTGCCACAGTGGTGCTTGTGGTGGTGAAGTGTGTGAGCCTGCCCTGAGGATCCAGGGTATTTCTGAGCCATGGTTCCAAGAGACAAGACATTTTATGGGACTCCCCTTTCAAACTTTTTACCCCTACTGTTTTCACCTCCGTGCCTCCTGGCTGATTTTGGCAGCTTGACTAGGAGGTGCTGTGCTGTGAGCTAGTGTGAGGCAGCTGTGCAGGGGTGAGTTGTGGTGGTGCAATTGAAGATGTGTGTACCAGCTCAGCGGGCTAGTGGGAGTTCTTTGGGACAGCAGTGGTTCCAAGACCTCCCTGTCAGGGGATTGTGGTCTTGGTTTCTCTGCTGGCTTTGCTGTAGTTGCCTGTTCCTCATGAAGTTTTTGTCAGTGTATTATCATGCTACTGGTGTCGGTTGTGTGATTCTCTTTTTATTTCTTTAAACAATATCTAAACAAAGTCTGTCCCTCAGGTAGTTCTCACTGCTAAACAGCCATGTCTGCCTTCTGTTCAGTAGTGATGTATTCCGTATCACTGTACACCACCTTGATGGGTGCAGTGCATGTGCTGCTTTAGTTGATCACTGCCTTCCTCTTTTTCCATCTTCAGCCACTTTTCCCTGCTCTCTGTGCTGTACCCACACAGGTGTTTGCACACCTCTCTGCACTGGATCTAGGAACTGATCTGATTTTAAAAGTGTCTTTATTTTTTTGTGTGATGGCTTTTACTTGGCTCAGCTCCCCCTGGTGAGGTGGGCTGTGCAAACAGCCAGGCTGGGACACTACACATTTGGGTGGTGTCATGGTGGGGAAAAAAGGATGCTTAATCTAACTTAGAAGTACATGTTTGACTATGTTGGTTTCTGTTGAGGCCCCTTAATATTTTAGTTGCTTACTGCCTTGATCCTTAAAACAAGCATAATAAATTCTCAGTTTACTATTCAATTTACCATTCAAGCCATTCATTGGTATTATTTCAACCAACAGCTGAATCTTTTCACTGCCACATTTTACATAGTACTATGTGTATCTCAGAATATAGATAATACCAACTGACATAACTTTTTATTAATAGTAATTTATCCAAAATGCTTCATTTTACTGAATAAGTACTTTCTAGTTTATTTTTATGAGCTGTTCTGTGAGTGTCTAATGGAAAAATGGGAAGGGCTATATATTGGAGAATTACTGGGGTGGTTTTTTTTTTAGGCATGCCACCATCTTAAAAGTATGTTCAATCCCCTAAAACATAAAATTTGCCCTAGAGTAATAAAAAAAGGCAGAACAAGGGAAAATACTTTTTTGTGTTTGTGTGCTGGACTTCCATCCTTTTTCCATATTGTTAGTCAGTCCCAGGTTTCAGAGAGATCTGTCTGTAGTCGTGGATTTTTTCTTGGGGTCTCACCTCTGTGTGATTTACATGTTACTCATGTTGGCTAATCATGGGAATTATAATGTCTTGGATGCTAAGCTCCTCTCCTTGCTTTTGCATGTCCCACACAATAACAAAGAAAAGAAAAAGCAGCTATTAACTCTGATTCCTAAGCCCACAAAAAGGGAGAAGGGAACTTTGTCCCTATATGATGCATCTCTGTTCTTCTGACTCTATTTCACTTAAAAGGGAAACATGAGGACCAGAAGCTTATATTTCTGTTGACTGAAGCCCTAGTTTTGTAATGGAGTGTGCATTTGTATCAGTGGACTTTTTAAAAAGTGCCTAAGCAGGTGATGCCTGACTTCCATGGGAGCTGGGCATGTAACCTGCTTAAATGCTTTTCAGGATCTTGCTGTAAGTCTCTAATCCTTTCTGCCTACTTCACGGTCTTCAATGACTGATACCTGAGCACTTGAGGGAGGCTTTGTATCTTCCATTATTTTAAAATGATGAAACTTGAGGAGAATTTTGTCAAATCCAAATCAGACTCTGATCTCTGAAGAAAAATAATTTATTATCTTTAATACAGTCAAAAATGTTGTTCATGCTTACGCCATTGAGCACATGGTTAATGCTTGCTTAGGGCTTTACAGCATTGCATGTCTATTCAACGGAACAGATGGAAAGTCACTTTAGTAGAAGCCCTCAAATGTTTACATGTCCAGGTACCTAATGATCAGCCTAGTGCTAGCCCATATGGAAAGCATTAATGTTTAAGTGCATGTAAGCATACTGGTATTGGTTTAAGTTCTTTAGCAGTGTTCCTCAGGCAGGCTTGTGCACTAAGGGCTTTGCTGTGGGTGGGAAATGGCTCAAGGGAGCTCTGAACTGCTCTGAACCGCTGCATGGGGAATGCTGACGTTTGTGATTTCTTCTTTCTGTAAACATTTAGCCAGTTATCCTCTCAGAAGAGAAACTCTTGACAGTGTTTCATTTGCAGGTTAGGAATATAGTGGAGCATAAGGTACAGGGTGTTTCAAAAAGATGGAACCATTTGAAATGGACCTTCAATTGAAATTGGGTCCATCTTTTTGAAACATCCCATTTATGGGAAGGAATAAAGCAATTTTGGATTATGTATTCTACTAGCAAAGTGTTGGCATGGCAGACGTTGCTCAATACTGGTATCTGCTTCACCGAGGTCATGATTTTGCTTTGTGCTCATAGTCTTGTGGCTTGATTCCTGAGCTCCTTGAATAGTTTAGATAGCAGGTAGTGACAAAAGAAAAACTGGTAGCTAGAGGATTCAAGGGTGAGACTCTTCCGAGAGCAATGAGCTTGCCGTCAGTTTTACAGGGAAGCAGGATGCATGATTACATAAAATAAAAATAATGCTGATACTGGCATCTTAAATATAGTCCTGGAGGTCAGCAACTGATTCAGCTGGTGCTTTGCCTCATTCCCTGCAGCCTATGGAGTTAAATGACAGGGAGTCTGGTCCAGGGAACTTAACATAAGGTAATCAGATACATTACCATATGTTATCCTATTAACATATGGAGGAAGGAACACAGTTGGTGGGGGAACTTCTAAGCCTGAAGTGAAAGGCAGCTGCTCTGGTGTCACTTGCCCTTGTTAGCTCCAGTACCTCTGAGTGCTGTGTGTATAACTGGGTTGGGAGGCTTCCTGATGAAGAGCGCTAACCCATGCGGGCAGGAATGCTGCCCAAGGGGGAGGATCTGGAGCCAGTGGCAGGCTGATAGTGTTCCCTCCTCTCAGTCAAGTCTTCTGGTCCTTGGCTTGCTAAAACACTGGCTTGGTTTAAGTGTTTCAAGTAATGTCCACTGCAGGGCAAATTGTATCCTTTTTTTTTGGGAGGCTGAGTGGTGTCTTCACAACTTGAACTCGCGCAGTTGGGTTAATGAATAGGAGCTCTGAAAAGACTAATCTGCTGTGTCTTCTGAATGTTTCTATGCTTTGGGTATGACCTGTTCAGTCATGTTCACAGTCCATCTGCTATATAATTTTATTTTATAATATAAAATCAAAATTTTAATTTTATTTTATTATGTTGGGCCTAAAACTATAGATAAAACTCATGTGACAAGGATGTAACTCTTTATGATACTCTGAAATCATATGTTATCATGCAATCTTTTTTAATCTACTAATAATTTGCATCCATTTTTTTCATGAGTGGAAGACTAAAAAGCTGCAAACATGAAGTTAAAGCCCTGTGCATTCAGAAAGAGACCTCTCTGAATTATCCAGTCTTCTCTTGTTCTGCCCATTCCCATTTTATGAGTGGAAAGCAGATGTTTGAGACTCCTAATGCTCCAAGGCAGATCTTGATCAAGTTGTTCAATATTCACTTCCTTACTGGAGAATTCTCTCTCTTACCAAATGCATGTATATGATGGTGCACATAGGTGACACAGTTTGAGACATTCATTTAATGTGGTGTCAGCTCTGGATGTGCCTTTGTGATCTCCACAAGCGCTTAAATCTCTGTCTTTCTAGTTACCTATGAAAAATGCAAGTTTATGTGAGACTCATTTAATCTCTTCACATAGGATGTGTTTATTGTTCTGTGGGGAATGGGCTAACTCCTTTCTCCTCCCTCTTTGTGTCTCTCAGCTAGAGGATGAAATTTCAACTTTGCGGCAAGTGCTAGCAGCTAAAGAAAAGCACCTGGTTGAAATTAAACAAAAGCTTGGCATAAGCCTGATGAATGAACTGAAGCAGAACTTTAGCAAAAGCTGGCATGATATGCAGACAACTTCTGCGTGAGTATAGACCTTGTACAAATTCATTCTTACATGTTGAGTAGCATGTTGTGAGTATTGTCTTGATGAGCCTTGGTATGAAATTTATCAATTGAAATACATGCCAGGTGGGGTAGATGACAGCGACAAATATATCAAGCTTTTCAGAGCAAGGAGACCTGAAAAAATACCTTCGACAGCAGCACCATGCTTTGCTACTGTGTCACACCTCACTCTTGCAAAATCACAGCAACTAAAACTGTCCTAACACTGAGAAGGTTATCTTCCTGTCCCATAGCACATTCCTGCAGAGTCCCTACGGAGGAGGGAAAGGACATTTTTTAATCTCAAGGTATTATATTTTTCAACTTCCAAGAGAGACAATGTAAAAAAACAATAATAACAAAAACTACCGGAACATTTTAAAAATAGTACCATCATCTGATTATAAAGAATACTGGCAGGATCAGTTGATGTATGACTGTTTAATTCCTGCTTTTGGTTGTCCAAAAGAAACAAGCAAAACAAAATGTTGGAGTAACTGTACCATCTTTGAGGTTATCTAAAGTCCTACTTCTGTCAAGTTTTTTGTTATTTTCCAGCAGTATGTTCTTAGGCAAGTCCCTGGCATCTCTCTCAGCCTTGGTTTAGCACTGTGCAGTTTACAGGAGTTCAGTGAAACTCCCCTTGTCTAGTGTGTAAGTAGAAGCAGCTTTCTGACACAGCACTGTCACCACAGTCTTGCCCAAGGTTAGACTTGTGCAGTCTCAGATCTGGCCTTGAGCTTAGGCAACCAAACCAGCCTGGCCATGGGAGCCAGGGGAAGAGTTTACAGCGCCTGTTGGTGCACTCAGCACCCTGACAGAATCTTGGAAAGAATATGTAAAATTAAAATATTTCTTTCTGGTTTAATGAGAAGTCAGATAAGGTATAAACCTCTTAATAGGAAATGTAGTTTGTATGACTCCTATTTCTAACTTTTGAACAGTTTCTCAGCTAGGTGCTATTTCTCATGACACATTATTAACAGGGACACCCATGCTGGCTCAGTGAGGATGTCTGTCATGTACTAGGAGAGGATACTCAGAGACGCTGAGCTTTAGAAGAGAGGAGGGGCATAAGACACCTGAACTCGAGTTACTAGGAGACACTAGCAAAATACTGAAACAAAACCTTTCATTTTTACTTGAAATTTGGTAGCAAATTCTTAGACAGCTTTTTGTTTTCCCTTCATAGTGTTGACATTTTCCACAAGGATAGAGAGACTTGGGAGACTTTTATCAGTATGGTAGCTGCTACTTTTTGTTTAATATTAGGTGATTTTTGTTTAAGCCATTAGGTGATGAGTGTCTACAAGCAGTTATGTGGAACTAAGCAGCAGGAGTCCATTTGTGCCTTGGAAAATTCTGATGTCCATGGTCCAACTGCTTTATAATTCTGGCTGACACTCAAACCAGTAGAAATCGTGTTAATCCAGCATTCTTCAGAATGAATGTATTAAGTAATAGAGGTGATTCATTGTTGCTGCACCAAAATAGCAATGGGATAGCATTACTCACCAAGGTTCTTTGATTTAGTAAGGGTGAAAAGCCTTTTTTAAAGAAATAAAAGTTTCAAAATATTTACATGCCTGTACTTTAGGCTTCTAAATCCACAATTAATAATTTTAAATTTTAAAAAGACCTGTTTTTAAGGAGTCAAATTTTTCTTTCACTCAGTCTTACTGGGTCTTGTAGCTGCTGTGCTTTTCTGGAAATTAAAACCACTTTTTTTTTTAGTCAGGAACTTTTCAAAGCCACAGAGAACAATTAAGCATTGAATTTTTGTCGTCTTATTGTTAATAATATTTTTAAGCTCTCCATTTAGGGATACATTCTTAGGGTTAAAGTGAACTTAAGGACAGAGGGGTGGAATTCTCTCAGAAACAGTTCTATAAAGTGTGTCTGAACAACTAGTTAAGACTCATGACCTAACTCACTGGATGGATGCCACCTGGAATGACTAAATGTAAACGTGAGATTTGGTCTATTTTTTGGCATTTGTATTTTAGATGTTTGGCCATGGGTGGCTTAGGACTTAGCCTGAGCATGCTTGACATGTACATGTCAGAAATTGTCATTAAAAGATTGTTAAGATTAAAAAGGAAGAAAGAAGTTATAGTTTTCATACTGAGGAAAGCTAGACCTGGAGGTTTTTTTTTCTCAGCTTTGTTTTTCTCTAAAGAAAACCTGTAAAGTTGTTTGTATTTTTCAGCCTTGTATGAAATACACCTGGAAGTTATTCACTTATGACAACCAGAATCGTAATGCATTTTTCGAGTTCCTTGTTCACTTCTGCTATTTTCAGTGTACTGATTTTTAGTATGATCTGGTAAAGAAGGCAGGGAGTGCTGCTATAGAGGATATCAGTAACTAGAAAGCAAGTGATTGCTTCAAGTTTAATTTGCTTTCATGGTGGTAAGGCATTCAACTGGAATGACTTCTCCCACACACCTTTTTAAAGATCAGGTTTCCAGTGAATAGAAGTGGGTGGAATTCAGTTAGATTCTAGAAATGCAGGATTCTTTGTTTATATTTTAAACATAGATAATTAATTCTTATTTAGATGCTAGAAGCAGGGTAATGTTGACAGATTTCAAGGTTATTTATTTTAGCTTAAGGAATCATTAAAACATCTTTACAGGGATATTTACGAAGACCATAATTGAGTTTTTCAAATTAACAGTTTGTTACAAAGGAAAGGCTTTATGTAACCTGAATACATTATGTTTGCTCATTTAAAGCTGTTTGATTGGTGTTGCTTCAATAAAGTTTCCACAGCTCTCTCTAGCCTTCTGTACTTCAGATTTTCACTGCATAGTGCATCAAGGTAGGGAAACAGCTTCTATAAAGATTGACCTAGTTTTATACAGAATCACAGAATAGTTGATGTTGGCAGTGATGTCAGGAGATGTCTAGTCCAACTCCCTCTCTCAGAGCAGGGTCAGCTAGAGCAGAGTGCTCAGGACTGTGTCCAGTCAAGTTTTGAATGTCTCCAAGGATGGAGACTCTACAGACTCTCTGGTCAATGTGTTCCAGTGTTAAATTACCCTTACTCTGAAAACCCTTTTTTCTTTTGTTTAAATATGCATTCAGTTTGCGCCCATTGCCTCTTGCACTTTCACTAGATTCCACTGAAAAGTCTGCCTCTGTCGTTTCCACTGCCTTCCATCAGGTTATTGATGAGAACCCCCACTAAGCCTTCTCTTCTCCAGACTGACCAGTCCCAGCTTTCTCAGCCTTTCTTCATATGAGAGATGCTTCAATCCCTTAGACATCTTCATGGCCCTTCACTAGACTTGTTCCAGTATGTCCATGTCTGCCTTGTACCGGGGAGTGCAGAACAAGACCCAGCACTCCAGGTGTGGCTTTAACCAGGGCTGAATAGAGAAGGGTCACCTTTCTTGACCTGTAATCACTCTTCCTAATGCAGCTCAGGACGCTGTTAGCCACCTTTACTGTGAGGGCATGTTGTTGATTCATGTTCAATTTGTTGTCTAGGAGGACACCAGATCTTTTTCTGCAAGGCTGCTTTCCAGCTGGTTGGCTTCCAGCCTCTGCTGGTGCATGGGATTATTGATCTCAAGCTGCAGGACTCTGTGTTTCCCTTTGTTGAACTTCATGAGGCTCCTGTTGCCCCATTTTTTTCAAAGTCCCAAGTCATAGTGTTCAATGCAGTTACAGAATTGCATTGCGTTATATATGGAGGAGGTTACAAGATTAATTTATCCTCCTTACCAATTCCTCACATGAAGCACTAAGAACATAGGTCCACAAGATACCATGCCCTTTGCTAAGGGTAGGATATATGTCATAACCATGCTTAGCTTTGTCTGCCCCTCAGCTTTTAAGCTGATGCTCTTCCATATGTCTCTGGGAAAAAACAGTGGGGCCTTATAGTGTTGTCCTCTCAGGAGATATTTTGTTACTACTGAGTTTCTAAGAAGCACTTGTATCTGTAAAATTACCCACTAATAACCTCACTCCAGCCTAATAGTTCCCAGAAGCTCCTTTGTAATTATTTCTTGAAATGTTAGCAGCTGTTAAAAGACATAAGCCTCCCCTGTTTTAAATGGATAACGTTTCCACATATGGATAAAATAGTAATATAACTACAGAAATAGCTTCTAGGGAGATGAAAATGGTTGGTTTTGCTACTAACACCACTCAAAAACAATATTCCAGACATTCACCACTGTAAGCAGCAGTCCTGCCATGGCCAATAAATTATTATAATAGCTAAAAACTTAAAGATAACCCATTCTCTCCTTGAGGGCTGTAGTAGAGAAATGAAGTAAAATGTCTCCAAGCCCATATACTCAGTGATTCCAACCAGGAGATTGAGAAGCCTCTGATGTGGTGGAAAGTGGACCTATGCAAGTGTGCCATCTAGGATAGGAATGTCACAAAGCTGTGTTTTCAAAATGACTTTTCATCTTTTTCTCTCACAGACAAAAATTGTCATGTGTTGTAGAAACAGAAAATCTTACGAATTAGTGGCCAGAATCAGGAGAACTGTAAGTGGTAGCTCTGAACAGCATTTCTCCTGGACAGTGCCTGGGGCTTTCTCAGGTGGCGGCTGTCTTTTGAAGCCTGTTTAGGAAAGTTTCAATATTGCTCTGCTTTTACATGTAATACTTAGCTGAGATCTGGGACAAAAGCATTCAACATCTCTTTTCCTTCATAGACAGAATAAAGATCTCTTCATTGGCTGCTGGTTGAAAACTGTGAGCAAGTTTAATTCTGTTGATAGGAAACCTGAGGACAATTGTATGGGTTTCCACAAATAGTGGGAACTTAATGTTCTGTAGTTCAGATTTCTGCCACGTGATGAGGAAGTAGAAAGTAAAAGTTGTGCTGCATGTCTACTAGATTTACAATCTACAGTACCTACATTTTCATTAATAGAACTTTAAATACATAGTAACGTGTTCCAGAGGTTCAGAATTTTCTCAGAAAGTTAGATATAATTTGTGGACAACTGCAATCCTACTGTGACTTTTAGGAATTCAGTATACCATGTTCCCACACACCTACTTATTAAGAGTGGTAGTAAAAGAAATATGGGTATTTCTGTTCAGTGCAATGTGTGCAATCACCTTTTGTCATTTTCTTTTGTCAATTTGCATGTAAATGTAGCTGTTGCGTAGGTGAAGAAATAGGCATGTTGGATTTAGCAAGCGCATTACCTGCCTGTGCTATATGGAAGTAAAGGGAACCTGTGGCTTCCACTGACTTTGTGTGCTTTGAGTCAGACCAGGCAACGTTCATGCCTTCTTCAAAGACAGGGGTTTTTTGCTGCTTTTCCACATGTATCTCTGCCCTTGAACTTGGAAGGGTGGTATAATGGAAAATGAGGTTGGGGAAAGGACTTTGAGAAGCTAGCTTAGTTTATGCTCATTGTCCCTTTCCTAAGAGATGTATCACAGAATCACAGAATTCTAGGGTTGGAAGGGACCTCGAAAGATCATCTAGTCCAACCCTCCTGCCAGAGCAGGGTCACCTAGAGTACATCACACAGGAATGCATCCAGGCAGGTTTTGAATGTCTCCAGGGAAGGAGACTCCACAACCCCTCTGGGCAGCCTGTTCCAGTGCTCTGTCACTCTCACAGTGAAAAAGTTTTTCCTGATATTCACATGGAACCTCCTATGCTCCCGTTTGCATCCATGTATGTCCACTTGTTTACACCAGAAGCTTCAGCTAATTGAAATTCCTCAGCAACACCAGGTGATCCATTCCAGATCAGTGATTATAGCGTTAGTTTCTCAGAGAAAAATGTAATTATGTATTGTAATTATGATTGTGCACCAGAAAATATATACACATATAGATAACTGTATGTATGTGTATCTAACTGAAAGGACTGGAGGGGAGGTCTGAGTGTAAATTTCGATCTTTTAAATGACCAGGATTAAAAATATCCAGGAAAGGGTCAGTGGAAAGGGATCAGGGGAAAGGAAATGGAGGGAGGAAAGTAAAATAAAGGGAATGGAAAAGAAGAAAAAGGAGGGAGAGGGAGGAAAGGGAAGAAAAGAGAGGACAGAAAGGGGTAGAAAGGAAAAAGGAGGCTTGGATATGTTCAATCTGTGTGATTTTGTTGGATTTCATGTACAGCACAGAGCGCACAGTCAGTGTTATTGGCATAGTTTAAGGTGTGATGAACTGTGAAGTTTCAGCCTGGAATGTCTTCAGCTCATCTGTGCTTAAGCCAACATATTTTGGCTTTTCTACGTGGAGATTAGCTGTACCACAACTGCCTTTGCTTTCCCCTATTTTATGCTACACTGCATGAGTAGTGCCTCTCACACAATTGTATTCCAAATTTTTCCCAAGGTTTTGAATATTACAATGCAGGTCAGCACAGAACATTTGTCACCTTTGTCTGGCACCTTTCCTTACCCATGTCCCTCTCCAGCCTACTGAACTGTCATCTTTGTGTGCTGCACATAGGTTTCTGGCTGCAGGCAGGTCCCCTGCAACCTGCAGAGGTTTGGTTCCCTCAGCTCTGCCCTTCCTCTCTCTGTGGGAGAGGAACTACCTGGGGCGTACTTCCTTTGACTGATTTAGGCACATGTACCCATCCAAGTGCCAGCACAGTTTCAATTAACCCTTAACATACCTGGCAAAGGGAAGAATATCTAAAAACATCATCTGTCATTGTTTGGTTTTGAAGTTGGAATGAATTTCAGGTGAGCACTAAAAAGAAACCAACAACCCCACACCTTAGGGTTCATTTGTGGGTAAAATGGCAGTATGAAAGCTCTTAGAGAATGTTTTATGTACATGTTATCTGCCATTCATACATGCATTTATTTATAAACATTAGCATAATTTACTTAAATGCTGAGCCCTGTTTTTTGCAGCAAATCAACAGAAAGATAGTTTTCTAGCTGAGAGTTTCTCAGAGATCCAGATGCTTTACAGATGCATTCCAGAAATGTCATTCTTAAGCTGACTAATGGTTTGAAAACTAAAAAGAAGCAAGCTTGATAGGGCATGGCTTGTGCTACCAGCCACTGCTCTACTGTATGGTTTTGTTGTTAATTGTTTGCATTTTGTTGAATCTTATGTAAGCTTTATCACAGAAGAGGGTTTCACAAATGGATTAAGTTCGCCAGCAAGCGTTGATGGAGAGGCACCAAGCTGAATGAAGATGTACTAATTAGCAGATGTACTGATTTTATAGAAGCTGAACTTAAATTCTTTCTAATTTACTGTAGTAGGTTGAATGTGCAGTTTGCTCTGCAAAATATGAATATTATATTTGTAGCCTAATTCTGTTAGCAGCCCATGTATCACAGCTGTGAAGGAAGGTTAGATTTAACTGTGCCACGTGAAGGGCAATTCCGTACTGAGTCGAAATGACATCAAATAGCATGCAGTATGATTGTCCTGTCTTATCCTGCAGATGATGATGGTCATTTAGGCATCTATTTCTCTGACCTCTCTATGTATCTGTTGCCTGGCAGACTCTATATGAAGCACTATTTCCTTCACACCCTGTTTTCTGAAACAGTATCATCTTTCATTTACTCTCACTGGATGTAAAAATCAACCAGTGAGACTTGGTTATCATATGATAGTACAACATAAATGCAGTATATGAAACTGTCAGGTGAAAATGCAGTCAAAATATGCTGCAAATCTACTTTGCCTAATTAGTATGTTACAGTACTGGAGATGTGATTTATCTGTAAAGCTTCTTTTAAATGTGTTGGGCATATTATCAGAATATAACTGCAATATCAGCATATTTTATGATAACCTCTAACAATCAGTTTCATAAACAGTTGTTTTTGTTAAACAAATAACTGTATTTAAAAACCAAATTAAAATCAGAATATGATGGACCACGTTCTTAGGTGAATGTCATATAAAAAGGTAATGTTTAAAATGACGTGAGTTTTATTTACAAGTTTACATTTGTGACAGCAATTCACATACCATGTTTATTTAATCCTTCTTGTCTATAAAATACATTATAAATATTTACTATGTGAAAAGCGCAAAGTGAAAAGCATGGAATATGATCCTTGTTAGCCACCACCAGAAGTTCTTCTTTGCTATGGAGTATTTTTAGATGCCACAAAACCAGAGAAGGCATTCAGACTCTAACTGCATAAATCAAGTAGCCTATTTCTACTTTGGCTCATGCTACAGTGCATCTGGCATAATGTTGATAAGCTCAGGGAGGTTATGGTGGCTCTGTATTAGTGTAAGAAAAGAACAGAGCCTAATGATGTATTTGTGTAAAAATGAATGCTGTGGGTTGGATGGAAAGTGGCGTTTCTTGAATGCCTGTGTCCTAAATTCTCTGAGTTTGTTTCTGCTGGAGCATTTCTGCCTTAAGGTTCAGGGTCACTGACCTTATTTCAGCCAATGGCTGACTGCCTGTTGAGATGCTGTCACCTGTCCTGATGAGCTGGGTGGTCAGTACTTGCCAGCAATGGCTGTTCAAAGGGTGAGAGTGTACAGTGTTAGCATGTTGGAGCAGTTGGTGGTGTTAGGAGGACTTAGGCCATACATACATCACTTTTTCCAAGGATTAACATTAGTAGGTCTTAACTGGAATAGCTAACTTTATTTCTACTCTTAAAGACTTCTGAAAATTATGTAAGCTCTTCAGTACATTAAAACAAAACTGCAAACTAATGTGTGTTACATGAGGATATGAATACTGCTGGCTCAGTTTATTAATGCTACATACAACTGAGAAGATTCCCAGAGGTCAGAAAGAATATTTTGAAGAGATCATTGTTACCAGAGTGTTTGGCAAGATATCAAATGAATGCTTTAAATACAATATAACTATGATGATAAGAATAGCTGAACCACAATACTGTGCTATATATCGATACAGAGCATAACTCACTACAGTAAGGCAATGTGCTCTGTGGAAAGATAACTTATTTATGAAGAAGGCATAGCGATATGCATGATGGTGGAAAGGCAGGCATGGGGGGTTACTTGATTTTTAAGCTACCAGTAAGATCTACTAAGATGCAAGTTACTGTTTCTTGACTCTGCTGGCAGGTGTTGCATATTGTATGGCATTTTCACCTCTGTTAGTTTTTTTGTTCTTTAAAGCTCTTCTCCAGCATTGCTGGAGGGAGGGGGAGTTCATGTCAAAGGTCGTTTTTGCTGAAGTTGGTGCTGGAAAAAGACAAGTTGTGTAACAGTCTTAGCTGGATTTATGATGTTATGTAATGTCAAAAAACATTAGGAACATAAATTCAGTCTCCATGTCTTCCTTGCTAGTGGAAATACTGGGGAGAATGTTGGGCTTACGTGATTTACAGAGAAAACACAGTATTAGTTGGAATGCCAAAATCAGTGTCATTTTCAGCCAGGTCCCAGAAAGTGTGTTCTGACCAATGTAATGTTCATAAGGGACTCAAATCTTTCTCAATTAAAGTTGAATCTGTCTGCTGTATCGGGTATTTGGGACTATTCTCTTAACAGTTTTACACAGTGTGAAGAACCTGCAGCGAAACAGTAAGACATAGAGATATTTTTTCATAAAACTAAATATGCCTGTGTATAATAGGAACTCCAAGGTGTCTTTTGCAAAAAATTAGTTCAGAAGGATATCTGCTAAGTACTTTACTCTGTACTATGTACAGTTAACCTGTAAATAAACAGGTTCTGCTACCTGAAGACCTTTTAAATCTGGAAGTTAAGTATTAGAATTCATTTTGTCATCAGCAAAATTTCACTGTGCGAATTGGTTTAGGAAACTTCTCTGTTAGGGAAATGTTTAAAGACTTGTATGCAATAGTAGGCATTTTAAGAAGTGCCTCTCTCTATATGTGTGTGTATATATATATGTGTATGTATGTATATATATAAACACACAGACATTAGAATATTTGATTTATTTTTTTCATAAACAACACTTACAAGAAAGCTACATGCTGATGATGCATCATAAATGTCTCTTTGGTTTATATGAGAGTATGTCCACTGACAGCAAGAGAATGACAGAGCTATTAAACTAGCTAAGCTAGAGTATGAGGCCTCAGTGAAATAAGAGCATTGCAATCTTGCTGTGTCCAGGAACAGACAGCAGGTCTGAGGAGAAGGGAGATACAGTGAAAACAATCTTTTTGGTGGTCTTTGTATTTTGACAGAAGAAATAAAGCAGGCATAACCAGTCCTCCTACCTTTCTAATTATAATCTGTGCTCCTTCTGTCACTGTAGCAATGTTTTAGCCCTTGTTGTCATTCAGTGTTGTGCATGTGATTGATTCAGCTTATCTAACTCTAGTTTTCTAGAGATTTGATACCCTGGTCTAAGTTGCTCCCTGCAGATTGCCTTTCCAGTCAGTGAAAATGGAGACAAGCACCTTCCTAGAAGGAGCCATTTCTCTTGGCAGTTTTAGAACTTGTTAGGTCAGTAATCTGTGAGGTATTTTGAGGTTTAGGAACATAAAATCAAAATATTTGTGTTGGGGAGAATTATTTGTTGATAGAATGTTGTCTGAAAGAATAGAGCATTACTTGGCATCTGCCTTCTAACCTGTGGTTTGTAAAACACAGCCCTCCACAGAGGACTTTAATCAATAGATACTGCTAAGGCTGAAAGGACCTTACATAAAATGTGTTGTGCCCTATTGCAAATGTTAATCTTCTCTTATTTCCCTCCCGCTTCCACAAAGTTACATTGCTTTCATATGCCTGAGAGTAAGAAGAAAATACTCTGTTCCAGGAATTAGTCAGTGGGACTTTTTTATTAATCTCCAGTGTATTTTGGCACACATTTGCAGTCTTACAGAATTTGTTCAAAGGAGAATTAGAACCAGTGGAATTGTATTTCTGAATTTTTCACAATCATTTCTTCAATTCTTGTCTGCTAACATGCACCACAGGATACAAGACTGATTATAATGTG
This sequence comes from Aegotheles bennettii, assembly GCA_013398125.1. Lineage (NCBI taxonomy): Eukaryota > Metazoa > Chordata > Aves > Caprimulgiformes > Aegothelidae > Aegotheles > Aegotheles bennettii. The sequence continues at coordinate 42,354 of VZRW01000389.1, forward strand.
CTCTCCTTTTGTTACTAGGTCAATACTTCTAATTCTGAGCTTGTCTGCGTCACTGGAAGTATCAGATAATTTACTCAGAAGGAAGCCTTCGACATGCTCAGAGTTAGTTTACTTAGCAAAAAAGCATCTGTGCAGAAAAGCTTATTGATTACTCTGAGAGTGCAACTTAAGTGTTCTGAAGAGTATGTGGGTCAGAGCACATATACTGGATCAGTAAATTAAGATGATTTTGTTTTTGAATGTGTATACTATACGTGAAATGAGTGACTTTTGAAAGGATTCACTGCTATTTAGAATATGCATTTACTGTCTAGATTTTCCCATCTTTCTCTCTCCCAAAACATTTCTCCTTTAAATACGTGGAAAAAAAATAATTGTAGCATATGGAAACATTTTTCATTAATTTTGGCTAATTTGAATCAATATCAGCAAATCATTTTGAAGTGCGTCTTTTAAATGTACCTAATATACATATGCATGAAAGAGCAAAATTGTATATGTTCTGATTCTTTTCTGTGCTTTAGGCAGCAGATATGCTCCGAAGTCAGTGTCTGCCTCGAGAATGCTTATTTGTTGTAAATGTACAGAAATTGTCTCAAACAGGTATTCAGCAAATCACAGCATTCTACTTTTAAACAGCTTGCATTGACCCAGTCAGGAGATGTTATCTGCAAGGAGAGACACAGTGCAGAATTGCTGTGGAGAGCGTTTTGCTCACATTAGGATTAAACTGCACTTAAGCAGCTGTGCAGAAGTGGGCATCTTTGTGATTTGTTGTGCTACAGTTGTTATGTTTCTTATCTGAAAGTTCTAATTGCAAGGTATTGTAGCCTCTCTTTTTTTTTTTTTAATGCTTATCACTATTTCTGTTCTATTTTTTGTTTCTAGTTACAAGAAAACACATGAGACCCTGAGCCATGCAGGACAAAAAGCAACAGCAGCTATCAGCAATGTAGGAACTGCTATCAGCAAGAAGTTCGGAGATATGAGGTACAGGGATCTGCTGCTTCTCTGATCTTATTTTGAGGACAAAAAGTACAAGTCATGTGTTAGCTGCTCTTTTCCTTCTGCATTAGTGTTTTAAAAGTTCAAGTAGTTTGTAGTCAGAATATTTTACAACATTAACAGTTTCAGCCAAAAAGAAGAGGTAACAATGAATGAAGATGCAATTCTTATCTGAATTCTGGTTTAGAAAAAAAATAAAGTGCGATTTTAAATCCTTTTGGAATAACTTTGCAAACTCAAGGAATTGTACAAGTAAAATGGAACAGAAAATTTCTGTTAAATCTTTATTAACCCAGTTTTATTCATACATGGATCCTGGAGACCAACATCATCTGAAGAAAACAAACCTGCCTTGGAGCTGCTTGTGGAAATAAAAAAAAAAACATTTCAGGCTGTTTTTATCTTGAAAAAGACGTACAAAGGCAAAGTTTTGTTCTGCAGTTGTATTTATAACAAAAAAAAAAGATATGAAAATAACAGGAGTTGAGGTCAGGAGAATTGCCGCTTGAGTGCAACTTACATGTCAGGCTTTATATGTTGATGTGTCTTTGAAAGTGTTGATCTTAAAATTCGTCAGAATGAGAGCATAAATGAAGAAATTGTATGCTGTAAACCAGTACTTTGGTTTCCAACTTGGTGGCAGGATTACAGAACTTCTCGGGTGTTTTAGGGAGTTGATTTTTTGTGATGAAATAAATGGACATGAGTAACTCTACAATATATTGTTTGAGCTACAGAATTAGGGTGCCATTTATTGGAGATATTGGTATGTGCTTGCTTTTTGGGTCATTTTCTAATGTGTGAGGTAACCATATCCTAAGAACTTTGTGAATCCATTTTACATTTCATATATATATATATGAAAGATTGTAAAATATATATGTATTTGAGTTTGGTTTTTTTTAGTCTGAATCTTAAGAAATCTTTAGAGTCCATCCTTCATAGCTACCTTTTATATACAATTTAATAAACCCTCTGCAGAAGTACTACTATTTTTCTAAGTAAAACTAAAAAAGGAAAATCTTCATCACTGTATGATCTGCTTTTCAATGACTTTTTCCACATTGCAGTTTCAAATTAAGATCGAGTGAGTGACTTGCAGCCAGGGTATAGACATAAACTAAGAATCATTTTACTCAACACAGTTAAACATCCAGAGGTAGTATATGCCTAAGAAAAGGATATAAAAATAAGGAGGTTATGCAGTTACATTTTCCTAGTACATTTTTTTAGCATTCAGCAATCTGAGAGCTGACAACTTTATACAACAGAGGTTTGTGCTTTCATTTAAAAGTCTTGAAGGGTTTTTCTTCTATTTATTTATTTATTTATTTATTTATTTTGACTCATATGAGCTCATGACATTCATCATACTTCATGTTTCCCTCAGTGAACAGATAGTTATGTGGTAAAGAAGCATGTGGTGTATTTGTTCATTCATTCATTCATTCCCTATTCTGAGTCCACCTGGTCTTTCTTTTGATGTCTTCTGGCTTTTCTATTATGAGAAACAGTGAGTGTAATCTGTCTGCTGTCTTCATGTCATTCATGATTTGCTCTCATTTTGTTGTATTTCCCTTCAGTTCCCCCTGTTCCAGACCGAGGCTCTAGTTGCATGAGTTGCTTTTGCAAGCCTTTTTCCAGCCTTTGCTTATTCTTGCTGCCTTCCCTGCATTCATAGCTGCATATTTTTGAGAATGCACGATGAGATGTGTGTGCTGCATGTGGCACAAATGTATCCTCTGTTTCGTTTCCTGTTCTTATTAACACTTCCTCCTGTAACACAGACAAGCCTGCTGCTCAGTGAACAAGTCCTGTTGCTGCTTCCATCCTTTGGATCCTACAGCAGTGACCAAAGACTTGGTGTGCAAATACCTTGAACACTGGCTCTTGATCATAGAGGGAAGGATGACTCTAACAGTTCTGTACTTCTCAGATCCTGTTGCTTGTGCTTTGTATAGGGTGTGAGATTAACTGCAAAGGCAGGAATGTCTTCCCTGTAACAGAGCATGGTTTTCCTTTCAATATTTCCCTTAATTAATGACTGCTACCAAATTCCTTTGTCATGCCTATTGGTACCAACCCCCACCCTCATGGTGATCATGCTTCTGACTAGTGCTTAGAAAACAGATGGGTGGTATTTATCCCATCAGCCCTTTAGCCAAGGGCTCAGAGCAGAGGCTATGTCCATAAGCATTTTGATTAATCGAGAAGCTTGTTCCTAGTAGCTTTCTTTGATCAAAATTATTACTGCGAACCTAGTTGGGAATTTTCCAGGAAAATATGAACTACCAGCACTGCTGGTTTTTGTGGCTACTTGCTGTTTTCAGTTGAGTTCTCAGTTTGGAGAGTTTTCTTGACCCCTCATGATGAAGCAGCAAGTGGTACAGCCGGTATCCTGTAGTTGCATAAATCGTAGCATGACTTGGGCCTTCTGCATCTGCTGAACATCCAGATCTGGAGTAATGGTCAGTATGCTTCCCTCAGCAACAAAGCTGGCTAAGATCTTGACTCAGCTTGGGCAGGTGCAGTTCTGTGTGGGGTCACGCTGTAGACCTTGTCACTTAAAAATCTTTCCCTCTCCCACTCCAAAGCCAGCCGTGTTTAGGGGGGGGTAAGCTGTAAGGAGACATATATGTCTCATTGTTTGCTTGCTTTTTTGCTAATCCAAATAATTTTATTTCAGTGATCTAGTGTATGAATTATCACCACCCCCTCCCACAATGCTGATTTAAACATGCATTAGACTCTGGCTTAATTCTCTTGTCCAGGCATTAAGGCTGATAGTCACCAATGGCATCCAGATGCAAATCCCTGTTCTGCTTTCATTCAGAGCAGACACTTGAAACTGATTTCTCAAATCCAGATGATCATCATAATTCCCAGCATGTTCCAGCAGTCTGGTGTGTTTGGCCTTTACCGCTGCTTGTGGTGATGGTGATTTTGAAAGGGATTGTAGTCAGTCTGACTCTAAATATTGAAGCCTACCTTCTTTGTTAAACAAAATTCTGCTTTCCAGGTTGCCTGCTATGTCAGCTGTACAGAGCACCACATGAAACACACATTCTTCTGTTCTGAAGGTGCAGGGTCTTAATTAATAACCTGAAAGATATTTCACCTTGTATTATCTCCGAGAATACTTACTAAAATATCATATATCAGCAACAGGCCAGATAGACTCCCCTGAATGTGCTATTTTGCTGTGTTAGAATTCAAGAAGATGAAAGAAAGAATAATGAAAAAATTCCATGTGTCCCAAAAAACAGAGAAGCCACCCTTTGGGGACAGTGTGCTTTTCATGCAGCTGCTGTGCTTCTCTTTCATCCCCACCCCAGCTTCCCAGAGTTGTAAACTCTCTAATTCATTTTATGCATGAATAATCATTAGCATTTTACATCTTCTAAATTTTTTATTGACTAGTGCTTGTAAGGTCTCTTTACAGTTTTAATGCATTCTATTTAATATTATCAATTTATTAGAAATACCAGAAATGCACATAAAACCAGTATACACATACTTTTGCTTTGGTATGCAAACCAGGCATATAATAATATAGCTAAGATAATAGATTCTTCATGAATAGATCTCATGATTAATGATATGCCATCAGAAATTTTTATTGCCCCTCCACTCCCAACTTGTATTATCTCAATTTTCTGACATGGAGGAGGAAGGCAAAAGGGAAGAGGGAAGTCCCAGGTCACTCTCATAAGGCAGTAGCATGGGCTCAGTTCTCAGAAGTAGAGGTTACACTGACATTTCAACATAGCTCTTGCCATGTAGAGCACAGATGTGATACAAAGTTCAGGGTTGTTTGTTTGCATCCTAGTAGAGTTTGGGTCTTTAATGTACTTCTGCTGGACTGCTTTGCAGCTGCCTATGTGGATCTAAGAGTTTCAGATGGCCTTTTTAGGATAAGTTGTGATAGCAAGTGGGAGACTTCCTGATTTTTTTTTGTTTGCTTTGAAAGAAAAAAAAGTAACTATGTACACTACACTACACTACTACATGCACACTATCACATACATTACTACCACACAAATGCATTTAAAGATTAAGCTAACAAAGTCATGCACGCAAATTAGGATGTCAGCAGTTACACTGCTTATACATCCTTCATTCAGCTGTCTCGTACGTTTTCTTTAATTACACGATTGCACAGACCCCTTTCAAATTCAGTGCCTGGGATGAGCTAACTCTAAAGATGAATAAAGGTAATATAATGACTCATTCCTGCCAGGAATTGGAAGGCACATGTGGAAAGAGACAGAAGGCTGCAGGGAGGGAGAGCCTGGGGGCATGATTGAGGCAGCTGAATGTGCCCCTCAGAGGTGACAGGAATCAGCACAGAAGAGACTTGAGGTCCCTGAGGTGTGGAATAAAGCAAAGTTCATCCCTCTGGAAAGGGACAAAGGAAGTTCTGGGAAAGACAAAGCAGATACTGGAGGAATGCATTAACCTGTTATTTTCTAAACACATAGAAGATAGTGTGATGGCAAATACATAAAAGGGTTTGTCAGGAACAATTGGCTTGAACTGTCAGGGCCTGTTACAGAAGGTGGAGGGGAGGCAAAAGATGTGATAGAACTTGACTTCGATAAGGCTGTCAGTACTGTTTTGCTCCTGTAAGTGAACTAGAGAAATACAGTTTAGGTGTTACAGCTTTAGCAGGAAGAGGGCATAGGACGTTGAAAATTATACTCAAAGAATAGTTCTCAGTAGCTCAGCATAATGCAGGATTTTGCAAGCATCTGTCCCGAGTCTGTTGCTCTTCAGCATTTACATTACAGGTTTAGATGATGGCATCATGTGTACACTTAAAATCCCCAGATGACTGCAGTGGGATAAATGATAAAATAAAATTCAGTGTAGGAAAGTGTAAGGTGATTTATTGACAGATGGAAAAAAATCAAAAGCAGAGATGAAGAGCACTGACCAGCCAGCTTTGCAGATAAGGCCCTAGCAAGTACCAGGCTAGTGGCTCATAAGTGCAGCAGAAGCCAGTGCTGTCATGCTATTGTTGCTAATATAAACTTATTTCCAGCAAGTGTTACCATAGTGTTGTCTGTATGATTGGGCAGAGAATTGCTCTGCTCAGCTCCTGTAAGGCCTCAGCTCTAGAGTATTGGGGCCAGTGCAAGGGCACCACCCTTAAGAGGGTGTGCAGATGAATTAAAAAAGTAAAAAATCTTCAGAAAATACAGCCAGTGAAGGTGTTTGAATGAGTTGGCTTTTAGGCTAGACAAATGTGGCTGAATAATGAAAGGAGAGGGAGGACGTAGAAGGTTAATGTGAGATCAGGAAAAGCGTTCAGCTATAAAGATGAACAGAGGCACAAGTTATTTCTGAAATCTCTCACATTGGAGGTTTTTGGAAGCAGATTAGGCCAATGTCTGTGGGAGGTGGCTCAGGTGTAATTAATCTGCTTTTGTGCTGTGTGAGTTGATTCTTGCTGTGCCTTTATAGTTGTGCCTTTTGGGGTTTTTAGTTGTGGTGGTGGGGTTTTTGCACAGCAAAAGGCTGTGCGCTTCCAGGATTTCTGTGATCTAGGGACATTCTGGGCGCCTAAAACTGTTGCTGAACTTATTGGGAGATTAATTCATTGAAATATTGTAGCTGTTAAACCCAAAACTACCATTCCTAAAACTCTGTCTCTGATATGACCTATAAGGGAAACAGTAATATTGTCTTGCTTCAGAATAATTTCTTAATCATTTCTTTTGCTGATGGGTGAAGCAGTTCTTTTCTCTCATTTCTACTGACACTCGCTCCTTCATTTGTTCTGGATTTTGGAGCTCTTCAGTAACACAGATTTCCTTATTATATGGCTGTAGAAGTACCTGTATTAGCGTGAAGAAGGGGGGTGGCTGTTACTGGCAGTCAGCAGGTAGTAAAATGAGGCTGCGTATGGCAATGGTATTACTTAAACTGGTCTGAGAAGAAATGTGTTGTGAAGATAAATCCATGAACGCCTGAGAAGCACCAATATACATGATGATGAGCCCTGTAAATAACCCTGAAGAAATAGATGCTTTTCTTCAGAGCAAGGTATGCGTATTCTACAGTAAATAATGCAGCACACCACGCATTGAAAAAGGATGTGAAAAATAAGTAATGAAGAGATGTTCATTAACTGTGCACTATCTGTGTGACTCACTGCATGAGACAGGTGTTCCCTTGAAGTGGTCTGTAATTAAAGACTACATCAATAACACACAGATGAAGGAGAGGATGTCTGCCTCATCATTTCTTGACTTTGGAACCTTAATGATATCCTTTGAACATCGTATATCAGTGTGCCTCTCCCAGTTCTGCTGCCTTAATTAAGTTTCTTGTGAGTTGGAAAAGAGTGACAAAGTGTCTCAAGTATTGTTTTCAACAAGGAAGAAGTATTTTAGAAAATGTAATTTCAGGAATTAAGAGCCCTGTATTTTTCCCATACCCTTCTCAACTGAGAGATGATTAAGAAATCCAGAGGGGGGCGGGGGGTGGGGGAAGACAATTGCTGCTGATGTATAATTCCAGTTAGCCTATACTTTCTCTTTAATGAGGTTAAGGTAGGATTTTGTGAGGGAAACCAGTTATCACTGTTTAAATGTGATTAATGAAGAGAACACAGTTTAACAAACAAAACTTTCGTTCTTTGTTGCTCACAGTATGGGTGAGCATATGCAGTGAAGGAGTGCATGAAAATTTTTTTTCTTTGAAAGAATCTCAACTGATCTATGTTCTAGTGTGAATTCCAGCATCGAGATTTGAATACAAATAATTGCATTTTTCTCCTTAGGCAGTTTGACATGCTACAGATGTAGATGTATATTTTTGTTACGTTTTCATAACTCTTGCTTTTCTTTCCTCATGCATCCATCACAGATCTCACTCAATTGGGTAAGACACTTGAATACTGCCTCTGTATTTGACAAGATTTCTTTTATGGAATGTAATGCTGTAACCTCATTCCTTTCAGCTTTGTTATATATGATAAAAACATATGCTACTTAAACTGTAACACCTCATTTTTACAGCATGGTGAGCATAATGAGGGGAGGACTGGACTAAGCGTTTGCCTTGCTTCTGAGTAGATTAGTCTCAAATTCAAATAATGAACATATTCAGAAGATGTTGCCCTTGGGAAAATCTATTTATATGTAATCCCATTATCTCAGCCATCTTTTTCTGTCAGAGGTTGGAACACAAACAGCAAACATTCAGTAAAAATATATTCAGCTTGCAGAGTTTTATGAAGATTGTATAAAGAATTTAATTACCTTCTCTTCAATAAAGCAAAAGTATATTAGTCATGAAGTGCACATGGTGACTCTTGGTGAGTCTTGGGGAAATTTCCAATAGTAAGCCAAGTTCTTAACATGATTAAAAGGGCTGCTTATATTTAGAGCTTGAATTTGTTCTCATAACTTGCATTCTTACCTCTTTAAAGAAATTAAAAGATGAACTCTGTGAAATGTGCACTTAGTATTCAGATTGTCTGTCACATGCCATTTCTCAGCTGTGCAAATTTAATTTGGCACAATGTAATCTTCTTACTTAGGCCTTTGTGTTTGGAATATTTTGCTACAAGAAGAGAAGCAGCCTATGCTGAAATACTTTCAAATTCTTATTTTGGCCTATTTGTCATGTGTTACAAGACTAAAATGGCAAGGATGCTTGTTTAATTTAACTTGGATTGTTGAAGATGTGCTGCATTTGTGAAATGTTTGGGCTAATCTTTTGTAAGTCTTTATGAGAAAAATTGAACATGGAACATTTGCATTGTCTGCTGTCAGTTCTTGTCTATCCAAGCTTAGGAGAAGACTTAAAATGTATGTACACAACAGCAAACAGTCCATATAAAATCTCTGTCCCACCTGCTTGCCAAATAGCTTTTTCTGAACCTTTAATCTGGGAAAAAAAATAAAATCTTTTGTGTGTATATGGACACAGTGATGCTCTGAATTTGTATCGTTTAGAACACACACATGTGCTCTTTATATGAGGGCTTTTGTTTTTTAATGCTATAATCATGCTTTGCTTGATTGAAGCCAAATGCTGGTGTCCCTTAAAGCTCTCACTGTTCCAAATCAGACCAGGCGGCAGCTGTCAGTCACCACTGAAAGTGGCCACGCATGAATTTTTGAAACAATACATGCTCTTGCAGTGCACATTTTACTTACAACGTTCAGATCTAAATGTACTTACGGACAGTTCTTACCCTTCAAATAAGGATTCATATTCAGAACAGGCTTGATGCTTCCCAGCAGTAGGGAATAGGTGATGATATGGTAGCAGAGTTGGCTTTGGTGGCTCAGGTGGGAGAATGTGGCTAATGTAAGTCAAGCAGTTAGAGTGGGTGGTCATCTGCAGGGTTAAAGTTGTGCAAGACAGTTTGGGCATCTTGGAGTGATGCAGAGGCTCCATCCTCCCCTTGCCAACCTTCCGATACTCTTGCTGCTGGGAAGTCTGAGAAGGGAAGTGTGGCAAGGAGAGCTGGGTGAAAGCTATGGAAAACAGCTTTCTACCCTTGGTAACGCTGAGGTGTGAAGAAGGGAGTAAAACGTCCTAGAGATGGGAACAGCAACTGCTGCAGCTGAGAGCGCTGTCTCTCTGGTTGAAAAAACCTACTGTCTAGGTAGTCTGTTGTGCAGGAGCCTGTAGAAGTTGTGGGCTGACACTGGCTATTTGGACTGTATACGTGGTACATGCAACAAGGGCAGGCAATTGCCTAGTTACCTACTGCCTTGAACTGTCTCTGTTTATATTCACAAACCTGAGGTGTAGTGTACTCACCCAAAACAGAGCTCATCATCTGTCACCATGGAACATGGAGGTTGCTCTTTGTTTCTCTGTGTCATATTGCACGTCTCTGTAGATAAGCAGGCGTCTGCATCATTTAAATGGATAATGCCAGGAGCTGTTTTGCATCATTCTTTTGAGTCCTATTGAATTGCTGCTCAGTTGACGTGAGAATGTGGTGGTAAGGTCTTCAGTGCTGAAAGTGAGCTGGAATTCACGGGTGAGTTTGACAAGCTGTTGCCATCAGGAGAGGAAGAGTAACGGCACTCTTGAAAATACATATTTTTAAAAAGTTAATAATGAAAAAAATAAATATTATATGTTATCATTTTGCAAACTGGATTTTACAGCTTTTTTTCCTTATCTTTTGCTTTCATCCCACAGTTACTCTATTCGCCATTCCATAAGCATGCCTGCGATGAGGTAATATGCTACCCATATTCTGTTTGCTATGGTGATGTTCAACAGTGTACTGAGGGGGGATTTGCGTACTTTGATCCTGATCCTGCAGTTTTTAGTTGGATGAATAGTCCCACTTCAATCACTTAAGGTTATTCATGTTGATAAGGGCTGCAGGATAGGCCATCTGTGTTTTTTTTTTCCTTTTAATTGTATTAACTGTTTAATCTCTTGTACAAGCCTTTGAGTAAATGAAGCCATTCTGAGATGTACTTGGGTAGTTGATTGTTATCAGGTTTGTATTACTGAATCTGAAATTCAGTTGTTTTGCTGTCTCTAGAACATCATACAAAGCCTATTAACGTCAGAGATGCTTTCTACTCCAGCAGGCTTTGGCTCATGCTCCTATGGAGGGATTTTATATGACTGCTTTCATATTTTAATGGCTATAATTATGCCTTACTTGACTGCAGCCAAATATTGATGTCTGTTCAAGTAAAGCTCTGACTGTTTTCAATAAAATTAGGATCCAGCTTTCTTTTTACCCCTCAGCCTCTAAATGCATTAATATCCCCACTTCCTGCTGAGCATGTGAGGAATACAAATCTCCTAACTATATGGTGGATGCCAATTCACTTGAGGCCACAGTCTAATGGTCCAATGGTTAGGAATATTATGGGATAAAGGTTGGACTTGATGGCCCTGGAGGTCCCTTCCAACCATAATGATTCTATGTTTGATTCTATGATTCGGCTTCAGCTGGTTGGGTAGTTTAAGGCAAACATTCACCGGTGTTGACCTATGGGTGAAATGTAAGTCATAAAACTCAGTTTCTCTTTCAGTTTGACACTTCTTGCCCTATGAAAATTTTGACACCTATTTAACAGAAATCAAAAGTAAATCTGTGTTATTTTTTCAATTGGTTTCCATTTGCCTTTTCCTTAAATTAGAGTCAGTTCAGCGTAGCCTGATGAGGGATATGATATTTCTGTAAATGTATTTACAGAAGTAGAGGCCATCATCATGCTCCTGGTAAGTTCCCAGGATATGCACACACAAAACTGGCACACTAAAGTTTTAGGAGCCACTGGCTTCATCACTTTGCAAAACGAAGCATGGGCTCCTGCATGTCTTTCCCTGTGGATTATGCAGAGGCAGGGGCACCTGCCAGGGTAAAGTGGTTCTGCCTCATTGTTCCACCGAGGTGCCCTCTATTATGAGTAAAGACCACAGTTTTTTTTCACGTAGGAACAAATGGATGTAATGTTTTTAGCACATCCTGTTGACCGTGTTGCTAGGAGGTACCCTGTGCTTTCAGTAGTAGTAGTTTCTATAATCTTTTTCTGGATATACCACAATAGAAAGGCGGGGAGAGGTGGGGAAAAAGCTGAAGAACTGAACACCCAATTAAATAACTGCTTCATTATGCTGCAGTGGTCTTAGGGAGATCCTGTCACTTCTTTGTTTCTCATGGTAAAGAAAGGACAACAGGAATCCTGCTGGACAGCAGTTTCTGAGCTGCAGAGTCTTCGCTAATATTAAAGCACAAAGTATGCTATAATTGAGCTCTCAGTTGTCAAGCAAGGAGCAGAAAACCAGAAGAAGGTCCCCTTTACCATCTAAGCAACTGAGGGGCAACTTGAGTACAGATCTCTATGGGGATCCATACTCTCACTTTAACACAGCATATGCATTATATTCATAATATTACATGGCAGATATTAGTTGTGGTCAGTATATTCTGTTTGCAGGAAGAAATGAAAAAGATTGAATTCATTTAAAATGAAAGGGAAGCTATGTTTCAAGCCTTGAAGAAAGAAAGAAAGAGCAAGGTTGTCAGGCAAGCTGGTAAACCAACTACATGATTTGCTTTAAGAAGGAAAATCCCATCTGTTGCTTTTTTAAAAAATTCTTTTAAGATATGTTCAACTCAGTTTTCCCCAAAACAATGTTCTGCTCTGTTCTATGATGAGTGAAAGGCAAAGAAAAGCTTAGCTTTGTCAGAGGGGCACCCTTGGAAAAGTGTTCCTAAAGTCTTTGTCTTTGAAAGCAGCAGGATATACCTGCAGTTACAAAATCATGGAGCTGGGGGGTCAAGATTCCTCAAGGGCTTTTGGGAGACACTTCTTATGTAGTTCTAATCTCCTTCATCCTAGCCTCAGGACATTAAATTGTCATCTTTTTAATGATGTGGATTATGAAATTGCTCATCAGCTGAATAAAAAATGTTAATTTCATTACAGCAACAACACAAATGGATAAAACCATAAAAATGTAGCACATCAGTTCGCATTCTCTGGTTGTTCTTCTGAGAACATGACAAATGTATCAGAGGGTAGGCAGGCCAGTCACTGGTTTCAATTACTAGGCAGGTTCTGCTTTTGCAAATTTGTAGCTAAAAAATGCTCATGCGATTACGGTAATTGGATTTAACTGACAGAGCGCAAGTGACTGTTCCTACCCTATCAATCTATAGCCCTGTGCTGCCAGACAGGCTTCATTCTGTCCTGGTATTTTTTGCCTGGTAAAAACTGATTAAATTGTGGGGTTACCTTATTATGTTTGCAACTGACTCTTACTCTTTCCTTCAACTTCTTTCTTCTCCTAGGAATTCTCCAACTTTCAAATCGTTTGAGGAGAAGGTTGAGACCACTGTCACAAGCCTTAAGGTAAAGGTTAGAAGCAGAGTTATGTGGCTGTGCGTCTTAAAGTGCGACAGCTTCATTGTCCCTATCATTTGTACAGGAGACTGATTGAATTTGCTGTTCCATCAAGAATTTCAGAGTACTGCAAGAGCACTAGTAGAAAATGAAGACAATGTACAGACAAATGTTTTTTCTCTGCTTTGTTACGAAGAAATTCTTTTGTCTGCCAAAGAAACCGAATTGTCTCATACATGCCAAAAAAAACAGCCACACTAAAATGGTTAAGCAGAGACATCTCTTAAAGTGTGACCACAGTTGATTATGCTGTGCAAGGCAGAGCCAATGCCAATGCAAGGTCAGATTTTGAAAGCAATGTGGCCTCATGAATTTTGTGATGTGCCCTGCCAGACAGATGAAGCTGTGTGCCTTGCAGAGTGCACTTCATCCCTGAGCTGCACTCCTTTCAGTACGAGAGGTGTACTCACTGAGTGCCCCTTACTCAGCTGGTGGGAGCTGGCATGTAACTTGGGTGTGATTCACACTACCTGTGTGGCTCTTAGCACTGAACTCTGTCTTTCTGTAACACAGGTGTGTTTCCTCTCAAATTTCAATGTTTTGTCTTGATTTAACATTTCAAAACCATATTGCCATATTTGCTTTGGGACAGGAAGATCTGGTGGCAAAGGTACCAGTTATCACTAATAGCACTTGTTAAGGAGCTCATGTAGCAGGACAGAACATGGCAGACGGGCAGGGAGCTAATCTTTGCTGCATGGTAAGGCACATTCAAGGGGGAAAGAAGAGGGTTTGTCTCCTAGTGGTTCTTATTCATCAGATAAAGTCAAGTGTGCTCATAAAACGGCATTTTAATTTGCTGTGTTAGAAAGATTCCAACACATTCCAAGTCCAGTCTGTCAGTGGACAAGGGCCAAATTGATCACCCCTCATTTTAGGGGAACTAAAAATACTAGATTAATGTCAAAGGGCCTGACAGCTTGTAAGGCATTAAAAAGACAAGAAAACAGCCCTCCACCTGGGACAGAAGGAAGTTCTTTGTCACAGAAAATGCAAATTACAGCTAGAACTGCTAGAACAGCTAGAAACAGCAGGTGCACTGGGAAGGTCTGTCTTTTCCATGCTGCTGTGAAATTGTACAGAAGATAAAATTTTCTAGTTGGTGTCTAAGGAAAGTAAGCCACAGAGAGAGCTTGATTTTTGTGTGTGTGTGTTTCTAAATAAGCATTTCCATCAAAGAATGCAGAGTTGCTTTATCATTTTCATCTTTTGAATGTTCACATTTATTTAGTGATAGGCTGTTCTGACAACTTGAAGTCATGATCTTGTAGGGTAATGTCATCTCCGTTGCACAGTGTCAGAGAAGAAAACATCATTGCAGTTTCACAGGTGGGAGGCTCCATCCCAGGGAAAACTAGGAGCATCCCAAGGAGCTAGAACAGAACATAGACCTCCAGAGCTCCAGCTCAGTGCCTCTATACACCTTTCTATTAATGTTTTTCAACTTAGCTGCAAATGTTTTTTATACTTAACCACACTGTAGGATAAATCATTCATGCAGTGGGGTGCATCAGCTTGGAAGGTCTGAACTCCTGTGTGTTGCAGTCAAGCGTATCACTTGCTTATCTCTTTATGTTCCTTCTACTTCTGCCCATTTAGATAAGGGATGTCGCTCATTGGAACACTTGAGGTCTTAAATGAATTTTTTTTTTTTGGCTTTTTTCACCACTCACAAGTTAAAAGAAACTGCATTGAAGAAGTGCAGTACTTTTTTGTGCACATTTAGTCACTAGACATACTCTGAGGGCTTTCAGTAGTACTTCTAGCTCCTGAGTTTGCTTCTAGACTACTCTAGACTCCACAAATCCATTCCTCCTACACTTAGGCCAACCTGTGTGAGGAACAGCTTGAAGCCTTTTGCCTTGCTTTGAGGAGTAAAGGACAAATGGAAGTGATTTCCAAATGGGAGGAGTGTCTGTTTCCAGTCACCTCGGTGTGTCATTCAGAAAGACAAAAAGTCGCTTCAAACTGGATAGCGCTGAAGACTGTTTCTTCTAACAGTGATCTGCTTGAGGAGCCTGATCTTATTTTGCTGATTAAGCAAAGGTGTTCTTCTAGAGGAGACTATTTGTAATGCCAGCTCTTAGCCTATTGTGTGTTCAGGGTGCTCTTATATCACCCTTTAAGGAATCCCTAGTTAAGTAGGACAAAACAGAAAGTCTTGAGTCTAAAGTAATCTTCCACACCCCATGAAGCCTTCATTTTCCAGCTTTATTGGCAAACTCACTGACATTTTCTAAAATACTTTGTCTTCTGTATTCTCTTTCTTTCTTTTCTTTGTGCAAATGGAGAAAGGAAGCTGTGGAGTCATGGACCACCAACATAGGCTGTGGACAACTGAGAATGTCTCAGTGCTGTTCTTGATTTTCCCTGCCTGTGTTTGAAGGCTTGCAAGATTAGGAAGACTGGGACGAGGGAGTGATTGCAGACTGTCCCTTCAATTCTAGGATCCAGATGCGATCTGAAAAAGTGGAGAACTTCCCAGAGAGATTCCTGACAAAAGACCAATAGTAGAATTATCATCTTTCCCTGCCACCCCCATACTAGTTACCTTCAGTGATCCCACAATGTTCTGCAGTTGGCAGATGTTCAGATTTCATATATTCAGAAGTCAAATTTCAAATTAGATGTTATTTGCTTTTGAGTTTGGAATTGCAGCTTTATTAGGAGATTGTGTTAGTTCAGCTTTCCCTGGAAATCAACAGGACCTGGGTGCCTGACTCTTCAACTTTCTGGAAACTGGAACACTGATGAATTAAATGTTTGCTGCAAATGCTGGGGTATTGGCCAGAGACATTCAGTAAAGTGATTTACATAATTATTGTTTTTGGATGGATGAGCAGGCAGAAAAGCAAATAGAAAATGAAACTGCATTAATGTTTCTGATTTTGTGGTGTCCAAATTCAAATGCACCTTATCTGAGTCATTTGAAAAACTGCAGGAGTAGTCTACTTTCGAAATCACTCTGAACAGTCTGAATCAATGTTCTTTCGAGAATTCTAATTGGCAAATAAAATTCATTAGTTTTGTCATAAACACTTAGTGTAGTAGCTTCACTAGACAGCGGCTGCCTTTTCACAGCAGGTTTTGGGCTTACCAACATTTAACAATATATGTATTTTGTATTGCTGTTTGCAAAAATCAGTGCTGGACCAATACTTTCTGAAATTCAGTACAGCCCACTAGACTGGACACAGACTTTTTTAGTAACTGTGACTCAAACTGTCAGAGCAAATATCAAGCTGCCCTACTACCTTATTTTATTGAACTTTCAAGCTATGCAAGCTCCTGTGCTACCTGATGAAACAAAGGATTACACAGGATTAACCCTTTGGAAACTTAAGACACAAAGTTAATGTAATTAAAATAACCTTCCTAAGCAATCAGTGGCTGACAGGCTGGAAAAATGCCAGCTTGTCTTTCGAGTCCTGAAGCAGTTCTAGGATGGAGGGAAGAGTTTTGCCATATTTTCAGGCTTGAATCACTTTCAAGTGGGCGTATCAGCAAGCCAAACCACAAATGAACATTTGTTTACCAAGATAAACCAGTCAAAACAGCTTTGTCTCTCCGCCACTTACTTAGTCTTGACCATTTCCAAATCTTTAGATAAAGTTCAGGCTTTGTTAGAAAAACTGTTTCAGAGATTTAGTCATATTGGGGTTTTTTAATAATTATATTTACAAATTCAGCAAACTGAAGCATTTTGAAAGTAGATGACCTGTAAGCATGTTGCTGTATGTTTCATTAATGGAATTTGATATCTCTTCTTTCCCCCCTCCCCACAGGAAAATGCTCTGGGTGGTTTTATACACCAATAGCTACGTAGCCACCTAAAGGGAGGCAAGCTCCTGGTTTTGTTCTTTGGTTACTATATTCTTTCTACTGTCCAAAAAAATCCCAGTATGGTTTATGCATTTTGACAGTAGCTGTTACCGATGCTGGCAGATGGGCCACTTTACTCAGCAAATGAACCAGTTAATTTTAATACCCATCTCTTACTCACTCTGTGTAGAACTGGAAAGAAAACCAACAGTGAAACAGTGCGAGCTACTCATGTAAAGAACTGCATTAAGTTTACTGGTAGTATCTTGGATTCTGCCTGGGACCTATTTAGGTACTGGTTCTTTTAAGCAGGTTCTATGATTGCAACCCAGAAGTTTAGAAATCGGAGGAGGAAAAGGGGTTGCTTTATTTGACTGTTTTTATAGGTTTTGTTCTAAGGAAAACCCAACCTTGTGTGTTCTCTGCCTGCCTTGAACAGTTGCCAGCCCTCTGTGGCCATGGGGTGGAATGCAAATGGGACTTGCTGCAGCAAGGAACTTGTTTTTCTCTTTGTTTGCCTTGTTTCAGACCAAGGTTGGTGGAACAAGCCACACAGGCGGCAGTTTTGAAGAAGTTCTCAGCTCTGCAGCCCATGCCAGCGCTCAGAGCTCTCTTGCTGTTACCCGACTCCCCGAGAGCGAAGAGGAGCTTCAGTGTTAGACCGCAGGCCCTCCTGAGCCTCACATGCCTCTCTTCAGAGACTTGCCCAGCCAGTGATTATTCAGACCTCCCTTGCCACCCAATTTGTGCAACAAGGTTTTATCAGCTTTGGAAAATTGCCTCCCTGGCCTTGTGCTGGAGAAATGTTTCCTCTCTCTATTTGTATTCTGGATGGGTTATTTTGTCATCAGGTACTTTGGTACACCATAGAAACCACACACGAGTCATTGACTTATAATGCCCCAACTTCCTTTCAATAATCTCCCAGTCTCTATTTCTTACTTCTTTTACTGTTTTCTATCTCTTGGTTTCCAACTCCCCTCTCAGTGCCACATCAGACAGATGGACCTAGAGCTGTGCAAAGGTTCCTACTGCCAGCAACAGTCCATATACCAGCTGCCTACCAGCCACACCGGGTGCCCTTTGCTCAGGAGTGTCTGTACATAATCTGTTTCCTAACAGAATTAAATCACTTACTTTTTGTCACAAAGTTTTTTCTCCTTCACTGGTGCAGTCTGGCATTGCCCTCCACCCATTAGTCAGCAGAGTTAAGGAGGACAGGAAGAGACACCCAGTTATTCATACAGAAATGGAACTGATCACAGCTGCTGATTTAAGATGATCATTGTAGCTGGAAAAGCTTCAGTTTAAAAATAAATTCCATTGCTTCTCTCTGTGGTTTGATAAGACTTGACAGTTTAAGTTAATTACAGAGGGAGGCAGAGCAGAGGGAACCTCTATTAATTTTGCCTCTGTATCTTCCCCTCAAAAATAAGGGAAGGTGTATTTATGAGCCTCAGTCAAGATTACAGCCTTAAGTGAAAGAATACAAAACCAACAATTGGCTAAAGACGTGCCGCAGATTAGAGCCCATCCTTCAGCCTTCGTTTCAGAGCTGCTAGCATAAACCCTTTTCTCTTACAGTACACAGGATGAGTAGGTACTTCACTTTTGTTGTCAAACTTTGTCATGCATCACTCCAGGACCTAATTCCAACAACTGCATTGTAGCTGCTTAATCACCAAGAGCCAGACATCTCTCAGCTTTGCTTCAGCATGTTTTTCTTGCATCCTTCTAACATTTTTTTCCAGAAGAGAGCAGCACACTTGTGACACTATCTTGCTGTCTAGTGAGCACGTGTTGGTCTGCATGTTGCATTACTCAGTTCACCAGACTGAGATGAACACAACTTTATCGATAAAGTATAAACAAGATGAGTAACAGTCTGGCTGCTTTCAAAATGGATGCATTTTTTGAGCATAAGCCAAAGCTTCAAATCTGTGTTGGTGAGTTTGACATTACAGACTGCTTAAAAGCTTGTGAGGAAAGTTGGCTTTAAGTGAATATTTTTCCTGTGTGGCTTTTGTTATAGTTTTTACAGAATTGGAAGTCCTTTCATAATGTTCTACTGGACATAAATTAACTTTGAACATTTATATCAAATGCCTCTTTAGTGTGATTTTTAGCATGGAAGCAAATCTAATTAGGTTTTTTTAGTAGTTTTCTTGTGACAGTCCGCTAGCTTATTTTATGTGGGTTTGATCATAAGTGTGTATTTATTTAAATATGGAAGAGATTAATAGTCAAATTAGTTTGTGTAAATGAAGTTATTGATATTCCTATTTAAAATAAATTTCTCTCTTACTCTTTTACACTTTGAGAAGTTTTCTTTTTAATTCTGCGTATTTACCAGTATTACTGTGCATCTCTAAGCCTTGCTATATCACTGCAGAGTATCAAGGTCAAGTGTAAGAACATCATCTACCATTCCTAGTTTTTAAAATCTGTTCAATCCCTTTTGGACCCAAAATTCTCCATTGAAAGCTGTGGCCCGAATTTTTTAAATTGCTGAAGTTCAAAGGAGAAAAAATGATTGAACTAAGTTCAGCAAAAGGGAAATGCATGGCAGAAAACATCTTCTAGGTCTACAACTCTTGACCACCTTTTAAGCAGGGCCAGTAGCCAAATCGTTAAAACATGGGTCCAAATACTGTCACCTCCACCAGGACACTGATTTAGACCTAGTTTTATTTAGATATACACATACACACTAAGAAAAATGCTTCTGGAAAAGCAGTAAATTGCTTTAAACTACATTAATTACAACCATAATTTAAAGAGCTTGTGTGACTATGACTGTTAGTGGAGGCAGAATGGCCAGACAAGCGTGTCTCATGGAAGGATTTCTATTATTGTCATTACAGCAGCTGCCACTATGAGTAGGCTCAAGGCTGATACCAAGATCAGGAGAGACATGGGAGGAGGAGATTTCCTCTTGTAGGTCACATGTCCAGAGCATAGCACACTTTTCCTACACGTGAACATTCACTTTGGTCCTGCATTAGGAAGCCTGAAGCCCCCCAGGCTGTTTGCTAACCTTTCTATCAACCTGTCATCATGGCTCATGCTTTATGATCATACACTCTTCTCCAGTCTCTTTCCAACCAACTCCTGTTAAAATTCTGTGCCCGAAACTGACAGGCAATGCTATCTGCAGTGAGTAAATGTGAATGCAAACTTACACGAACTACCTGCTAAGACTGCTTTAAACAAAAGCAAAACCCTCACAACACATGCGCAAACTATATGTCTGTTTCCTGGGATAGTATTTACCTTTCTTTGCACTGCTGATCAGGCTTCCGCATGCCATCTCCTGAATGCCCTGCAGAAGGGCATAGTGACAGGCAGCAAAGCCTCCTGCTGTGCTGGAGGAATTGACTGTTCCTGCTGTGTTTCTATCAAACATCCTTTTAAGGCCACTTTTCTTGTTTGTCAGGAAAGTTCTCAGTTCTGTCCTCCAATGCATCTGTAGCTCTTCCATGCTTGGCATTGAATGCAAACTCATAGAGACTATGATTTGTGTGCATCTCTGTGGAATAAAAACGCTGAAGAAAGCTCAGCAGACCCCACCCCATCACCCTTCCAACATGATAATCAGCTCCAATAACCACTATCAGTTTCCTATTGCTCAGTGAAGTGCAGCTTGTTCTTCCAGGGTCTCCTCAGAGCACAACTGCTGCCTTGCATTGTTCCCAGAGCACAGCAGGCATCCCACGTCTCACCCGGACCAACATGCTCTGCAGATTTTGTGTGCCATGCTGGTTGCCAAGACAAGAGCTCTCAGTGGCTCTGCACAGTGCTCTGTGCCTCTGCCAAAGGCACCAGCCACAGAACACAGCACGAACTTTGGTCAGGCCAGAGGTCTGCATAGAGATACTTCCTGTAGTCATGGTGCCTGAAGAAAGATGTGCCCCAAGGTAAATCACCTACCTTTACAAGGGAATGATAACTGAATTTAGTTTTATGCTGCCTCATTTGACATGAGGCTGAAGACAGAAGCTAGCTCCATGTCTCGACCATCTCATTTCTCCAAGTGCAAGCTTTCATTATCTGGCAATTGTGACATCACCCTCTTCTCCAGCTGCACACATGACGCCACAGTTAATTGTGCAGACACTGGCCTCACCATGGCATTTAGCCACTGCTACAGCTTCACTTGACAACAATACTGTACTTTTACACCAGCATTATTATTTCTGCTACAAACTCATTTACAGCAGCATCAGTGCCAGTGTGTAACAGCACAAACAAGGGGCAGCAGCTTCACCAGGGCTTTTGCATTGGACTGCATGAGATCCAAAGGTCCCTCTCAACCTCAGCCATTCTGTGGTTACCAATTATGTCTGTAAAATGGCCAGTCTGGCACGAGGGGGAGTCGGGAACACTGGCCTTATAGAAACATCAGCACCATTCCCTGATACAACACACGAACAGTGCAAAAACTGTTACAAAGCAATAAACTTATTGAGAAAAAGTAATTAATGAGATCACCAGTTTTATCCACCATCACTCCTTAAGGCCTGTGCACTCCAAAGAAATCTCACCTTCAAGTCTGGCTCTGTCAAGAGCTTCTAGAGAAACGTGTTCGTTGGTCTCGCTCCTGGGTAGCACAGTGAAAAGGTATTAACCCATTTGATATAGTAGGTACTTAAATCCCTGCACACTTAGAACAAGACATACCAGTAAGTGCATTACATGAACAAATTAGATTGCAATCAGCTAATTTTTAAAACTTATCTGAATTTCCCCAGTGGAGAATCTATTTTAATTGATCCAGTCTCAGTTACGAAAGAAAAAAACATTCTAAGTATTTGGTCCTTGATATAACCTCTGATCTAGGGGGGGGGTCACTATTCTACCTGCTCCTATCTAAGTGGCCCTGGGATTCTCAGCAGTGAATGCACAGAAAAAAAAATCTGCTGGCAGAATTAGTGATGTTATGGAAGGAGAAACGATACACAGAATGTAAAATAAAGGATTTATTACACCTCCAGCATTCAGAAACACCTCAGGAATGTGGATGAGATGTAGCAGTTATTTTTTTATTCCTTTCTGTATTAATCACAGATACAAGGTGGAGTATTTCTGGGTGAACAAACCTTCCTGCAAAGTAAAAGAAAGGGAAAGTTAATTAAAAGGGCTCTCATTTTCCTATGTGTGAAAGATTGACAGTGAAAGGTTAGCAGTGATGTTGCTTTAAGCTCAAAGTAAATACCAAATTATTCTTTTAAGCAAGAGCTATTCCCCCCCCCAGCTTACAAAAATATTTCATGTTCTATTCAGATGCTTAAGAGCTGAATAAAGGATGCACCCTACAAGGACAATCCCATGTTATGTATCCTGCTACAAAAAGCCACCCCAATTACAGGTACACGTAGGGTATATGCTGTAAGCACTACTCAGACACCGGCTTAGTTTAAGTTACTGTGTTCTAATAGTAGGGCAAAGATGTCAATTAAGTATTCCAGCTATGCTGATGTTGTCCTTTTTCCCCTTCTTCCCTAATCAAATTATTGCATTATTCAGAGAGCTTATTGTTCCTCTGAGGAGTCACCAAAGTATAAACAGGACTTGTCAGGGACTGTGTCTGGTGATTGCTGGTCCTCTCCCCACGTTTGTTTGTCCCTATTTTTTTCACAGGATAGGATGACTTGGAGCCACAGTCCTCTTATGTTCAACTCCCTTGCTAAAATAATAAAGACTTTATCTATTTTTCCTTTCCACTATCAGTTTATTTTGGAAAGGATGAAAAACTGTGGACAGGATAAAAAGTAATGCAACTTCACCTAAAACATTTCACTGAGCTGGTTCTCACATGTACCTTGGGCAGGTCACATAAGAACACAGCTCAGGTAGCGGTAACAAATTTTACTTCACTGGTTCACGAAACACAAAACAGAAACAATCTGCTGACAGAGCATCAGTGAAGACTGAAACCTCTGACAGTATAGGGAGATCCTTAAACACATGCAAGCATAAGGAAAGCTGGGCCTGTCTCTAGGTGAAAAGTACCGTAAAAGGAACTTGGCATAAATGAAATTCAGGTTCAATACATAAAGATAAATGTAAGGTATTTTCACACTGCAGCAAGTTTCCCCCAAAATATTTAGGGTACTTGAGCAATGAGTAAAATTTCTCTCACTTGCTCTGAATGTCTATCAGAAAAAAGGTAAATTATATATTTCATTTCATTTATGAAAGAAAAAAAAAGAAGCCCAAATGTCATACCAGCAGTTGAATCGTAAAAATCTTGCAGCCTGCCAGGTGTGTTTTCCAACTCTTCGTACTCAAATGCTTGCAGTATCATCTCACACTGATCCAACTGTTTTACAAACTTGGCTTCTGCAGTACACTGGTTTTCATATTCCTGAACACATTTGCAGTTAAAAAAAAAAACGTTGTTCTGAAACAGAGTATTAGCAGCTTTTCACATATCTAGAATTTTCTTCATTAGTACAAGCCACTCCATAAATATTCATAACAGTTATGTTTTTTAACTGTCTTATTAAGACTGCTATTCAGCAGACATTTGAAATAACTGCATTGCTAAATTTCTATTAAATGTAATAGGACTTAAGAACACAATTTTTCTGCAAACTCTAACTTAACTTAAAACATATCAAGATGCTCGGCTGAATCAGGGATGATATGGAGACAACCCTACATGATATACCAGTTAAAGAGTAAATTCCATTTAACAATATTTTATATATAAAAATCTCCTCAGGCCTGGCTAAGGCTATGAATTACCACAGCATGTGCCTCTGGCATTACCATCCCCTATTGTTAAGACCTATTTTACACTTTTCTTCACCACTTGCTGTTTTTATAAGTAGTTATTCTTTACATTTCTGCTGTCACTCCTTCTTAATCTCGTTGGTCTAATCTGTCTGAGCTGCTTATGTCTTTGTGTCTCTCCTAGGAGACAGGCATGGGAGTAGTTAAGGGGTTTCCTTCCCTTCAGACTTTAATCTCTCTGCTATCTTTTCCCCCTCTCCAGTCACCAGCAGTATATATTGCGAGTCATTCACATTTCTAGCCAACTTGAACAATTTTGCTGTCATTTTCTTCCAATGGTGGTTGCAGACAGGCTTGCCATTTCATCTTCTCTCTTCCAAAGCTACTGCACTGTATGCGATGTCTCACCAGCTGGCCTTCTTCTGACCTCCAAAACTAACTGCAGAAAAAGGCTTCTTTTGTGCAGGTTACCATCACCTTGATACCCTCAGCAAGTCTGACCCCATTCATCATCAGCATTGTCAATAATCAGACCAGAGGCTTGAGTACACACCAGGTCCATCTGTGCTTTCAGATCCACACTATCTGTGACACACAGCAGTCCCTGCACTTGTGCTGCTCTCATCTGCAGAAGAGTTTTTCCTACTGACCAAACAACATGGCATCTCTTTCTGCATCTTAAGATGACAACTGTGAGTGTGGGTATCATTCATAGTGGGAAGATCCCGGGTTGTAATTTCAGCACAGTGATGCTCAGGGAAGTATCACGGTCATTTTCTTGTTTGACACGTTATTAGGAGCTTGTTTGTTCTTAGGCTTATTGCTTTACCTCTGGAAGTCAAAAAACCAGATTTTGGTAGCCATGATTGATTCATATACGACTGTTTAGGCTTGAACGATGCTTTGAATTCTCAATTACAACACCTGAAGTGTTTCTACACTAATGCACGCAGCATAGAAATAAACGAGTTTGAAGCCTTGGCCCAGTCCCAGAGATTTGACATCATTGGCATAAACAAAACCTGGTGGGATGAGTCCTGTGCTTGGAGCGCCCTATTGGATGGGTACAGACTCTTCAGGAGAGATAGGCAGGGCAGAAGAGGTGAGGAGTGGCTTTGTATGTAGTGGAAGGGCTGGAGTGTATGGAGCTCACAGTTGGCAATGGCACAACTGAGTCTCTGGGTAAGAATCAGCAGGCTAATAAACAATGGGGACATCATCATGGGTCAGGTACAGACCTCCTGGCCAGGATGAGGGTGCCAATGACCTGTTCTTCAAGGGTTGCTTTGTTTTGTTCTTTGTCGCTGTTTTTTGAAGGGATGCTTCAAAGTCAACTGCCCTTGTCCTTATGGGGGACTTTAACCTCCCAGAAATCAACTGGGAGCAACATACAGCCAGCACTTTCACGGCCAGCAGATTTCTGAGCCACTTGGATAACTGCTTCATGGAGCAGCTCGTAAGGGAACCAACTCGCAAGAATGCCCTCCTCAATCTGCTGCTTGTCAACAGGGTGGATCTCATGAGTGGAGGCTGGAGGTTGTCTTGGTCACAGTGATCATGAGGTGATTCAGTTCAAAGTCTCTGTTGACAGGAGGAAAAGTGCCAGCAAAACTTCAAAGCTGGACATGGGCAGAGCGGATTTTGGGCTCCTCAGGGAGCTTCTGAGTCA
>VZRW01000390.1:1813-17467 GCA_013398125.1 Aegotheles bennettii
CAGTGAGAGGACGAGGGGAAATGATCTTAAGTTACAAACAGAGGAGATTCAGATTGAATACTAGAAAACTTTTTTTCACTGTTAGGCTGATTAGACATTGAAACAACTTGCCTAGGGAGGTGGTGGAGTCACTGTCCTTGGAGGTGTTCAAGAAGTGCCTGGATGAGGCACTGAGTGATATGGTTTAGTGTTTCAGGGGTTGCTACGGTGGTGTTGGGTAGGTGGTTAGACTGGATGATCTTGAAGGTCTCCTCCAGCCATAACAATTCTGTGATTCTGTGACACTGTGATCCTGTGACTCTGGTCTCCACTGAAGTCAATGAGAGACTCCCCTTGGTTTCACTGGGGCCAGGAAGTCAGTGAGAAGCAAAGTACCTCTTTCGCTCTCAGTTTCTCACCTAGACTGAAATGGCAAAGTTAATAATAATTTTTGTGTCTCAGCCTTCAGGGGCCTTCTGTACTTGTCTGTGCATCTTCAGGGAACTGGAACAGCACACCTCCAGCTTGCAACATTGTCTCTTGTGGACCCCCTCCTGCCATCAAAGATGCGGTCATCAATGGAAATAACTTTACTTTTGGAAACACGGTCTCTTACATGTGTAAGGAAGGGTATGTAGACTAGCACTACTGGACTAATAGTCAGGACAAGTAAAACTGGTACGCTGCTTTATAAGTCCTTT
Source organism: Aegotheles bennettii (assembly GCA_013398125.1). Classification (NCBI taxonomy): domain Eukaryota; kingdom Metazoa; phylum Chordata; class Aves; order Caprimulgiformes; family Aegothelidae; genus Aegotheles; species Aegotheles bennettii. The sequence goes on from VZRW01000390.1 coordinate 2,494, forward strand.
ATAACTGCACGCTAATTCATTTTTACTGCTTCTGTCTTAACTCTCTGGAAATTAAATGTGATGGAGTTTTTTTTGTGGGCTGTCAAGTTAGTATGGGACACATAGGCATTTTTGAAGTAGTTTCACAGCAGCCAGATACACTCTGGAAGAGGAGAGTGGAAAGGAATCATGAGGAATGACAGACCAATTCAATAGGAAGCCCTCTCCCTTGGAGTTACTCCAGAGCTAGTGCTTCTGTGATAAAATCAAGGCCCTGATAATAAAGAATTCCCTATGTCCCTTCATGCTATAAGAAAGCTGTTTGGTATGTTCTGAGAACTGTCTGTTCTGGTGGTCTAAATTCTGCGTCTTTAAAACTCTGACTCCTCATTTATTGAGGTGCATTATTTTTCTTTGATATCCATCTACTCAGTGTAGTGACCATTTCAGATCATATTTCATCAAAGATGAGCCTCCATTTTGATGATGGCGAGCATAAATGAAATGCTGGACTCTGATCGTACACGAACCTTTGCACATGCTTATCTTTACAGCCTGTGAGCAGTCCTATTGAATTTCTTGAAAATATTCTGTCCAAAAGGCAGAGCAAGTATGCAGAGCTTTTTCCAGGTCAGGCCTCAAGTGACTGGCAGATTTTCTGCTCCTTCTTAATGTAAAGAGGTCAATTGATAAGCCAACATTTTTCTTACAAACTGGCTTTACAATGTTATTTAGAACATAATTGAAGTAAAACATTCTTATTTTCTTTTCTTGACTGTATTATATTTAAAAAGCTGCTTCTCTTTCCCGTGCAAGCATTTTAAATGGGATAGGGTAGCAGCATTTAAAGAGGGTCACAGCTGTCCGTGACAGTGAATATAGAGTGGGTCATATTAAACATTGGCACATAATAGGCTCTTTTTCTGGAGTGCAGTCATGAGGCTTTGAAAACAAAGCCTGCAAACAAGACAAAGCACTTTTACAGATGTTACCATCAAAATCTGAACTGGTTTCCAGCCTGCAGCTAGAAATAGTCACTGGGAATTTTTCAGTAGTTATTGGTTTTTTTGCTTTCTGTGAGAATACATCATAGAGATTTCTAAACTGAGGACAAAAATAGTCACAGGAACTGTGACTATAGTGTTGCATGTTCAAGCAGCAGGGTTTTAAGTGGGGTAGTGAGCAGCATGGAGTACTGCCTGTCACTGCATCCCAGAGACAGATTAGAGAATTACAACTACATTTATAGTAATCATGTGGTAGAATTTCATTGTAAAATATTTTTATTTTTTTCTAATCAGCATTCTTTTTTTTTATTGGCTTTTATAACAATTTTTACAGTGTTTTTTTAGGAAGAAGTTGTTACAAAATTGCCATGTGCATTACTGGCAAGAGCATCTCTGAGGAGTTCACTGAGAAATTTCTCATTGCTTGTAAGTGTGAAAACAGATTGATAGGGCTGATACAGGAATCCAAAAGGCCTTTAAGAGCTTTTCATCTCTTTCTTCTCCATTCAGATCTGCTAAAGAGGAATAATTTCTCAGTGGGATAGTTTATTTGAGGATTATATGGACTGTCATAGCACAATACTAGGTTTGTTGTAGTGGTTGCAACCAAAATGGAAATTGGGGAATGATCATGTTAAACAGATGGACAGATGAGAGAGAGGCAATATACACAAGGTCTGCTAGGTTATTCCTCATAGTGATATCTCACCCATGGGCATGTAGGCTTTAAGATTTTCCTTTTGAAGTTGATCATAGCTTTTGTAAAAGATCCTATTCTTCCAGAGTTCTAGCAAGTGAGCTTGTACTGCAGGGGCTTCAGGAAACTGTAGGTAGCATTTGACAATGCTTGTCTTTTTGACTTCCTATGTGGTTTCCTTATCCACAGTTACACGTTAGCTGGCCCTGCAGACATAGAGTGCTTAGCCAGCGGCAAGTGGAGTGTGAGCTACCAGCAGTGCCTGGCAGTATCCTGTGATGAACCACCCCATGTGGAAAATGCATCACCAGAGAGTGCCCACCGCCTCTTTGGTGATATAGCTTATTACTTCTGCTCAGATGGCTACAGCCTGGCTGATAACTCTCAGCTGCTTTGCAATGCAGAAGGGAAGTGGGTGCCTCCAGAGGGCAGGGAGATGCCCCACTGCATAGCTGATTTCTGTGAAAAGCCATCCACCGTCTCATACAGCATCCTGGAGTCCGTTAGTAAAGCCAGGTTTGCAGCTGGCTCCATCGTGAGCTTCAAGTGCATGGAAGGCTTCGTTCTGAACACTTCAGCCAAGATTGAGTGCCTTCGAGGGGGCCAGTGGAATCCTTCTCCTTTGAGCATCCAGTGCATCCCCGTTCGCTGTGGAGAGCCTCCCCACATTAGCAATGGCTATGCCAGTGGGGCCAACTACAGCTTCGGAGCAGTGGTGGCTTACAGCTGCAACAAGGGGTTCTACATCAAGGGAGAGAAGAAGCGGACCTGTGAGGCCACTGGCAACTGGAGTGGCAGTTTGCCCACATGCCACCCAGTGTCCTGTGGAGAACCACCGCAGCTTGAGAATGGCTTTATTAAGGTACAGAATGAGTTTTTCTCATCTGCCTGGTACCATAGCAAACTGAACATGTCTTCACAGTTGCTGCTGTGGGGGTTTTTTTTCTTCTGTTTTGCTCTCCTGTTAAAATTGAGGAAGCATATGACTGGATGGAATAAGCAAAGGAAAAACGGGTGAATTTGCAGCAGAATAGTGTCTGAAAAACCAGAGGCACTCCCATGGGATTTCTTATTTTAAAGTGGGGTTTCCGTTAGGAGACTCAAGATACCATATGACAAGCAATTGATTCCCTTTATGTCTTACTCTTCATTTGTTTGGCCCAGAGTGGCTTTCCAGTGCTGCCTAGAGACATTTGAAGTACTGTTGCCAGGTCACAAGCTTTGCTCTTTTCATTGCTATGAAAAAAAAAATACTTGGTTTGCAATAGATAAATCACCACGGTATAATTTCTGTCTTTTTGATGCAAGCACACTTGTTTGCTGAAGTCAGAACTTCCCTTTCCTTATCAAATCAAATTGCAACAATGCCTGAAGTTAAAAATCTCATTGTGGCAACCCAGACCTGTAACAACTACTTAACCTGTGTGGTGCTTTGATGCACGAGGGTAGTATTGTGGTAAGGAAGAGCAAAAACACTATTATAAATATTTGACTTTGAATTTTTAAAGCATTTTTCTTTTGAACATCCCCACCTTATTCCTTTAAATCAAGCCCCAAAGGAATTTGCATTTGCTAAAAATTGGGGGTGGGGGAGTGACTTGCCTCCGAGTTCCAACATGGGCTTCCAGCTGTAATAACAACCATTTCTGCTCAGACTCCCACACAGATACATCATCTCATTGATACATACCACTCTGCATTGTCATCCTTAGGTAGGATCACTCCTCCAGATATTCCTTCCACTTAGAAACATTTTTTAATACCTCAGAGATCAGCCTGCAACTTTTAGGGGTTCCTCAGCTGTCTGCTCAAGTCCCTGCAGCTGCATACATGACACTTATAAAATGTCTCCTAGTAGTAGTACATCTGAAGGCTCCAGCTTTGAATAGGCCTGTAAGCTAAAGAATCACAACAATAGGCCATTTCTTTTCTGTCTTCATGTCTACACATCTTTTGACCACATGGGTCAGTAAGTTGGAAAGCAGAGAAAATATTTTCTGGCTTTTATCTTTTAAGTCTTGAATTTTCTGTTTTCTTTTGATGGTATTCTCAGATTTCCTGACAGCAGAGTGCATCATTTGAGTCAAGACATTCTGTGTCAGTTAATTGCACTAATTCCTTTGCAGACAGTGTTTACTTCTGTCTGGCATTCAGCTAGAAGCTAAACCAAGAGAACACAAGAAATTAAATCAGCTTTCTATTGCCCCAATCATGCAACTTCATTTCAGACATGTCCCTGTCTTGCCTGTTTTGCAGGAAACAACTGGACGCTTCTTTGAGAATCGGGCAAATTATCAGTGTGAGTCTGGCTATCAGCTGGTTGGGAACTCGGTGTTTATCTGCCAAGCCAATCGGCAGTGGTACAGTGAATCACCTCCTTACTGCGTTCCCCTCAGTTGTGGAAAACCACCGCCCATCCAGCACGGCTCCTCCAAGGGAGAAACTTTTGATATGGGCTCCAAAGTTGAATTTTTCTGTGATGAAGGCTATGAGCTGATTGGAGATGTTTCTTGGACATGTCAGAAGTCTGGGAAATGGAGCAAAAAGCAAAGCCCGAAGTGTGTGCCAACAAAATGTCCAGAACCACCCTTGGCAGAAAACCAGCTGGTACTGAGGGAAATGACTTACCAAGTTGGTGTTGTACAGTTCTCCTGCAAGGAGGGCTATGTTTTGCACGGCTCCTCTGTACTGAAATGCTTGCCCTCCCAACAATGGAATGATTCCTTTCCCTTCTGCAAAGTTGTACAGTGTCCTGCACCTCCATACATCCCCTTTGGTGACCCCTTGACTTCATCCCTTCATTTTGATAGCACTGTGAAATACATCTGTGTGGATGGGTTTTTGCTGAAGGGTGAGTCTACCATCAGATGCCAGGCTGATGCTTCTTGGAGCTTGCCTTTGCCAGAGTGTATTCCTGTGGAGTGCCCCCAACCAGAAGAAATTCAGAATGGAATTGTTGATGTGCAGGGCCTCACCTTCCTTAGCACAGCCCTCTATACATGTAAACCAGGCTTCGAACTGGTAGGGAACACAACTATCCTCTGTGGAGAAGATGGTCAGTGGCTTGGAGGAAGGCCAGCTTGCAAACCTATTCAATGCTCAAGGCCTAAAAAGATTCTCAATGGCAAATATTCATTCACAAACTTCCATTATGGGCAAACCATTAGGTATTCCTGTGACAGAGGTTTCCAGCTCCAAGGGGAGGAAATCCTGAGATGCCTAGAGACAGGGGAGTGGAGTACAGAGGTTCCCTCCTGCAAAGCTATAAATTGCCAGCCTCCACAGCCCATTGAGAATGGCTTTGTGGAGGGTGCAGATTATAGCTATGGGGCCATGGTCATTTACAGCTGTGTGCCAGGCTTCCAGCTGTCTGGCCTTGCCATGCAGACCTGTGAAGAATCAGGCTGGTCTAGCTCCACACCAACCTGCCTCCCAACCGACTGTGGCCTGCCTCCTCACATTGACTTTGGGGAGTATGTGCAGGTGAGACATGGAGAAAAACGTTCTGACCAGGAGAGTGTTACAGAGAGTCCCTCCCTTTCGCGTATGTTAGTGGCTGACAATTTGAAAGACTTAAAAATTTCCTTGAAGGAGGACAGTGCAATGCAGCTCACCACTTTCTTATTTGGAACTATCATTTTATACACATGTTACTCGGGCTATGAGCTGCTGGGAAACCCTGTTCTAGCTTGCCAAGAAGATGGGGCTTGGAATGGCACTGCCCCTGCCTGCGTTTCAATAGAGTGCACCATGCTATCACCCCCAGAGAATGGTTTTTTACATTTCACTGAGAACACGCTCGGTAGCGTGGTGCGGTACACCTGTAAGCCAGGGTTCACACTTGTTGGCTCCGACACACGACGGTGTTTGCCAAGTCGGCAGTGGAGCAACAGTGCTCCATACTGCAAAGCAGTAACATGCAACTCGCCTACCCAGCTTATGAATGGGAACATAAGAGGAGAAAACTACACATATGGGAGTGTTGTCTACTATGAGTGTGATCCCGGATACCAGTTAAATGGCCCCACAGAAAGGAGATGCCAAGACAACCAGAAATGGGATGACAGTGAACCAATTTGCATTCCTGTTTCCTGCAGCCCACCAGCAGTTTTGGAGAATGGTCAGGTGACTGGAGAGGACTACACATTCCAGAGACATACAGAGTACAGCTGCAATGAAGGTTTCCTGTTAGTTGGGGACAGGAGTAGAGTCTGCCTTGCAAACGGAAGCTGGAGTGGAATTGCTCCAGTTTGTAAAGCTGTGACCTGCCCTGTGCCACTGCCCATTCCCAATGGGAGAACTAGTGGCTCAGATTTTGGCTTTAAGAAAGAAGTGCACTATCACTGCAACAAAGGATATAGCCTGCAAGGCATGTCTACACTTACCTGTCAGAGTGATGGCACCTGGGATTCAGAAGCTCCACGCTGTGAGCCAGTCATTTGTGGACCTCCTGAAGACATCTCCCATGGCTTTCTGAATGGATCAGGCTTTGCCTATGGGGAATTTGTCCAATATGTGTGCTTCCCTGGTTATGAGCTTCACGGCAATCTTTTACGGCAATGTTTGTCCAATGGCTCCTGGAGTGGAAACCCTCCATCTTGTCTACTCTGTCTGTGTCCTACACCACAGATTCAGAATGGTGTTGTCCTCGGTACTGACTTCAGCTGTGGGAAAAGTGCCCATTTTCAATGCCTGGAGGGCTTTAAACTGCTAGGACCTTCTGAAGTCACCTGTGAGGCAGCTGGCAAGTGGAGTTCTGGGTTTCCTCACTGCGGACAGATTTCCTGCGGCTCTCCACCCATCATCCCCAACACATTTATCAATGGGAGCAGCTCTGCAGATGAGAACACCATCATCTATAGCTGCTTGACAGGTTTTGTCATGCAGGGGAGTCCAGAACTGACTTGTATGGAAACTGGTATCTGGAAGAAGCCGTACCCTAGCTGTGAGCTGTTAAGCTGTGGCCCACCACCCTCTGTCCCAAATGCAGAGGTTCTTGGGAACACTTACACCTATAGGAGCAAGGTCCAATACAGGTAAGAATGCTGCTGCCATTCTGTTTTCATAAATCTCTGAGGAATGAAGATAGAAGGTTTATGCACTCTCAGTTAGTGCAAGTTTTAAAAAGGCCTGGAAGAAAAGTTACACCCTATCACATGCTCAGATTGACAAAACCCACATTCCCATACACATATAAAATACTATTTGGACCATTATCAAAACTGCAGCAAGGTATTTCAGCCTGTTGGACTGCACTCCTCCATTGCCTTTAGTTTCCCATTGCCCTTCTCATTCCTTTTCTCCTCCTCTGAAACACTGGCCTGGACATTCGGGATTTCTTAGCAGATGACAGCAACCATCAGCAATGTGTGCATTTTTTTCGCCTTTTGGCACCCCATTCAAGTCTTCCAGCTGATTCAGGTGCCTGTTGTAATACAGAAGGTCTGATCTCCCTCTTATCCCATTTTCTGTACCACAACACTGCATTGTCAGCAAGTATTGCTGATGCAAAGTTACTCCTTTCTCAGATAGGAGGGAGAGGGGGTTTTGTTAATTTTCTGAAGTATGAGTGCACACTGCGGATCCTTCTTCAAGGTGAGGAATGACTTGGCAGAAGGGGAAATTATTTTTTTGACAGTAAAAGCAATAATGATATGGGACAGAATTGGGACATGGCATGTGGATTAGTTGAACAGTAGCAGTCATTTCCATGTGTCTCTAGGAAAGTGAAGGGGGTGATTGTGTCTGCCTTTCTACAAGTGAACCAACTTCTGCAAGCCAATTGAGTTGCTCTTGGTGAAACACCACGTGGAGCAAAATGAATCAGCCTTAAATGTCTGAGGAAATTACCTAAGGCTCAGTTTGTCCTTGGAAGAAAGTTAGATCACACACTGTTTACCTAAACTAACCCTGCTGGCAAAGGGAGGGGCAGTGCAGGAACTGCACTAAAGCATTCCCTCCAAGCGGTGAAGCCACCAACTCACTTTCCATTGTGGTGCTGCAGCAGCCTGAAGCAGCTGGGATGAAGTTTCAAGTTTCCATCTCTTGCAACAGAATAAACTCAGTCCAGACATGCTTCTTTACAGGGTTACCTTGAAATTACAGAGAAATCCTAAGGTGTGCTTATGAACAACTAATGCTGAAAAATTACTGTCTGACTATAATTCCTGGGTTAGCTCATCACTAGCTGTGTCTCTGTGGTCAAATCTTCATGCTGTGTTGCAGATGCCTGGAAGGCTACACAATGGTGACAGAGGTGGATGTGTGCATTTGCCAGGAAGATGGACAGTGGTCTCCTCAAAGTATTTCCTGTTGCCCAAAAAAGTGCCCCCTCCCAGGAAATACCACCCATGTAATCATACTTGGGGACGACTTCACTGTGAACGCAAGCATCACTTTGTCATGTGTGGAAGGCTATACTCTGGTAGGAGCAAGCATATCTACATGCCAGGTATAGTTATTTGCAGTTTTATTGTACTGGCTTTGTTGAGTTCAAGAGCCCTCCTCATGCACTTGTGAGCTTTTGGCCCTTAATTGCACACAACAAAAAAACTTAAAGCATGTCCTGCAAAGTACAATATGCTTCCTTGTTGCCCAGTGAGAGCAATTACTAATTTTTCATGTGTAGACTTTCAGAACTATACATTATTTTTTCTTATATCAAAAACTAATGCTGCCCGTTAGAAAAGCATTCCTTCTATCACATTTCAGGGAATAAATCATGTCCAAGATTTAAAAAAATTATGTCCAAGATTTCTAATATAATTTGAGGATTGTGTGCAGAGCTCTTTTTCTCCAGAATAACGGGCAGCACACATTTTAATCCACTGTGCGGCTGCAAAAATTTGAATCCTCTGTATGGTAAAGAGCAAACATCCTCATCAGTTCTGCTAGTACACCTCTTGCTGCATTAGCTGTGGATAACCTTGACTCAAGCTTTTAAGTAAATTCTGTCAAGTCGGTAAGTCTGTTCATAAGAGAAAAGCTGAGCATGTGTATTTTTGCAGAATCAGCACTTCATACAGAAACGTTTTCCCCTTATTCTGCTGTTTCAGAGATCTATGAAAGTAGGAGTAGGTGTTTGATGTGTATCTCAGAATCATAGAATCGTAGAATGGTTTGTGTTGGAAGGGACCTTAAAGATCATCTGTTTCCAACCCCGCTGCCACGGACAGGGACACCTCCCACTAGACCAGGTTGCTCCAAGCCCCATTCAACCTGGCCTTGAACACTGCCACAGAGGGGGCAGCCACAGCTTCTCTGGGCAACCTGTGCCAGTGTCTTACCACACACACAGCAAAGAGCTTCTTCCTAATACCCAGTCTAAATATACCTTCCTTTAGTTTGAACCCATTCCTCCTTGTTCTGTCCCTACATGTCCTTGTAAAAAGTCCCTCTCCAGCTTTTCTGTAGCCCCTTCAGGTACTGGAAGGCTCCTCTAAGGTCTCCCCAGAGCCTTTTCTTCTCCAGGCTGAACAACCCCAGCTCTCTCAGCCTGTCTTCTTAGGAGAGGTTCTCCAGCCCCCTGGTCACCTCTGTGGCCCTCCTCTGGACTCACTCCAACAGCTCCATGTCCTTCTTAAGCTGGACACTTCTTAAGGTGGGGTCCCACAAGAGCACAGTAGAGGGAGAGAAACACTTCCTTCAACCTGCTGGTCACACTGTTTTTGAAACAGCCCAGGATACTATTGGCTTTTTGAGCTACAGGTGCACATTGCCAACTCGTGTTGAGCTGCTCATCTACCAACATCCTCTGGTCTTTCTCCTTGGGGCTGTTCTCAATCCATTCTCCACCCAGCCTGTATCTGTGTATGGCATTGCTCCGACCCAGGTGCAGGACCTTGCCCTTGGCCTTGTTGAACTTCATGTGCTTTGCATGGGTGCACCTCTCCAAACTGTCCAGGTCCTTCTGGATGGCATCCCTTCCCTCCATCATGTTGACTGCACCACACAGCTTGGTGTCGCCAGCAAACCTGTTGAGGGTGCACCCAATCCCACTGTCCATATGACTGACAAAGATGTTAAAGAGAACTGGTGCCAATACCAGACCCTGAGAAACGCCACTGATTCCCACTTGCACATCGAGCAATAGACCACAACTCTTTGAGTGCGACCATCCAGCCAATTCCTTATCCACCGAGTAGTCCATCCATCAGGTCCATACCGTCCTAATTTAGAGACAAGGATGTCATGCGGATGGTATCAAATGCTTTGCATAGGTCTAGATATATGACATCAGCTGCTCTTTTCTTATCCACCAGCTGTGAAACCCCTCTTCAGGTATTAGACTCCCCTTAGAGAGTCTGGGAAGGTAACTGAAGCACTTAGTCATGATGTTAGACATTCAGCCAGGAGAGAAGTACAGAACATGTAACCAGGCAGGTGTAGTTTTCAATATCCTCATGCCCTGAGCTATTAGGTGACCTCGTACAAGTGAACTTGATTTTCCAAGCTTCTGTTTCCCCATTTAATTTTTGTTCCTTTTGTCTTATAAGTCTAAGCTGAACATTCCTGCCAAACCTGAGCTCCAGTCAATGTCGACATGTTAAAACTGTTACTTAAATTACTAAATTTCATTAAGGATTGCATAGGTAATATTACACTAACCATACCTGTGCACCGACAGCCATTGGATGCTTCTACTATGATTTTCCTAACGTTTTCATTTAGATATGAATTAAGCATATAAAGTGGTGCCCTTATACTTTTAATCACATTTATTTTTCAGGAAAGTGGCATTTGGGTGCCACCATTTTCTGATGACATCTGCATACCTGTGTCCTGTGGGACCCCAGAATCTCCAGAGCATGGATTTGTGGTCGGCACTAAATACAGTTATAAAGACGTGGTTCTTTATAAATGTGATTCTGGCTATGAATTACAAGTAAGCAAGCTCAAATCTCCAGCACTCTAAACCTTTGTCATTTTCAGTTCTTATGTGATGACTGTGAGAATGTATTATGTCAATAGGTCCATCTTGATATATTCCCTTAACTGCCACAAAAGTTGGCTATCTACTGTTGTTATTGTCTGTAGAATGCTCCTGGTGGATCTGGAATAGTCATTAAATGTTTTAAGGGTACAGATGAAGAAAATAAAAGCGTCCTGTTCAGAGATACATGTTCAGCAGATACCTTTCAGTGCTGTTTTTTTTTTTTAACTGAAGGTTGTGTCAGCTCTCAGCAAATACAGTGTTATATTTGCTTGTGACCATAAGTCATGGAAGAGTTAATTTCTCATGCATTGCTCTTGAACTGGTTCTCTGGCCAGAGTTAGACTGCACTGTTCCCCCAATTTCATGATGTCCCAAGCACAGGGCCTTTCAGACGCAAAGCTCCTGATAATCTCCACTGCCCTCAGTTCTGTGACATTGCTAGATGGTATGAAAGTAATATCTCTTGCTTTAGTAAGGCAAAGAGATTCCAGTTAGTTCAATGGCAGCTTTATTCCCTGGTGGAGAAGGGAACAAAGTTCTTTCTTGTCCTTTGTTTTTTATTATGAGCATTGGGCTCTTACGTCCCCTGAGCTCTGGAGAAGCAACACTGCTGTCCTGTCACCGGGACTCATGCTAGCCAGTTCAGAGCTGCCTCAGGTGTGTTTTCAGAAGCTTCAGTGAATTCAGAAAGCATGTCACTGAGGCACAGCAGGGCCTCCACCATCCCTAGGTGACAGTGGAGTAGGACACAGGCAGAGCAGGGCACAGCCCTGTCCAGGGGCATGATGGGGGTGGTGTCTCGAGGACAGAGGCTGACTCTTAATGCTGTGTTCTGTGAGTACCAAGCAGAACACAGGATTGTACTTCCTTTGCACTGTTGTAACACCAATAATAAATTAAGAACTTCATGCGTGTGAATTCATCCAGTCAGGAGTGAATTCACTCAGTCACTCAGTATAAAAATAAGAAGAGATTAGAGAATGCTTAAGTAACAATAAATTTAATTAGCATTATGTTACCATGTATGTAATATCACTGAGGATGGAGGGCTGGGTTAGTATTTAGACAGATAGGTAGAATTGCTGTTACAAGTAATTTTTGGAGGTAATAAGCCAGTGCTTTCATACAGTAGAAAGTCTTAGCAATCTTTACATCCCAGCTTCGCCACCTAGTGTCGATCTCTTTCCCTGCTGTTGAAGAGAAGTCCTGCTTTTTTTTCCTTTGGGTAGCAAAGTCCGTTGGGTTGTGATGCCATACAGCACTCATGTCACACAGCTGCCCTTATTAGTGGGTTTGATTTGTAATGGAAGTACATTACTGCAGGCAACAAATTTAGATGTTGTTCTCCCTGTCTTAGAATAAAATAAAAAATAAATTCTGGGCTATTAGACTGGCTATAAACTCTGTGGGTAAGAAGGAACTAACATTTATAAGCAGTTTTAAAGAATGAGTGAGTGGGATGTGGTCAGAATCAGTGCATTACGTTTATAAAACACAGGCTTGTACTGTTGTTGAAAAACATGCTAGTTAGATTTTCTGTGAGTCCTGGAAGGAGAAAATTTGTCATCATTACACATTCCTGGGAACAAGAATGGTAAAACTGATAAGGCAGATGATACTCCTGGAAGAAGGACAAAAGAACAGACTAACTGGACCCACAAACTTTTGGTTTATAAACAATACTCATCACTTTGCAGGAAGGAGTTCTACTCTAAACTCTGCTAGTAGACTTGGGCTACAGTATTTAACTACTTCTTTACGTGGGTTGCACATGGAGGGGAAAAGTCCTGGCCTTGCTGAATACTGGAGTTGGTGGGAGAAAATAATTTGCTAAGTAAAGTTGTTTTAGCTTTTTGTTTTGTTTCACAGGGTGATGCAGAACGGACTTGCCAAGAAGACAAGCTTTGGAATGGCACAGTGCCAGTGTGCAGAAGTACGTTCCACCTGAATTTATGACTTAATGTTGGTTAGGGGTGATTTTACACAACAGAAAACACTAATGCTCATTTTCCTTTATAATTCATACCTTATGCATTTGCCTAAATATTTTTCATAAATACCTCTGATAACAGCAGGGAAGAGTTACATAATTGCTGGTGTATGCAGGTAATAGTGTGAAGGAAATCACTACACCTTTCTTCCTTGCTTCTGTATTCCTAAGAAAGCTGTGCAGACAGCTTCCAAGTTGAAATAGTTCTGACATTTGAGGTCATGATTTCTGGGGTTACTGAGGACCTCTGGATATGTTAATTACCAGGAGTCACAGGTACTTAGCATCCTCAAACGTAACTCTAAGGATACTCAGTCTCAAAGGTACTTCACTTCTGTGAGATGTCTGATGCCCACCGACTGCAGTGAAAAATAGGAGTTGTCTGCATGAATACTTAGGTGGACTTCAGCTGTTGGCTGTTAGTGGCAATAGTGAAATTCCCCAAGGCTTCCTGCCAGCACAGCCACAGTAGATTTTGTCGTTTAGCAGGAACTGGAAACACCAAGCATGATACTGTTCTGCTACTCAGGGACAAATATCTGGGAATACCCAGATAAACATTGTGCTCTCTCCTTGTTTCTCAGAGTAAAAACCTGTGGAGGACCTGTGAACAACACAGGCCACATACATTCTGTAATTGGAACATATTCCTTGTGTTATAGGAGTATCATGTGGACCCCCGGACATGATAGAAAATGGATATGTTCAGGGAGAGGAGTTCCTTTTTGACAGTGAAGTTTTTTACAGCTGTGACCCTGGCTTTGAGCTACAAGGACCAAGCCGAAGGATTTGCCACGTTGACAAAAAATGGAACCCCTCCGCCCCTTTATGTACACGTAAGTAGCAAACAGAGCAACATGGTGGCAGATTTCCAGGAAAGCTGGGGAACGAACAGAGAGAGTGCTTTTGCTGGCTTCCTCCCAGTCTCCTCGTCCAGCTGGAGGGCTGTAGCAGCAGAAGTCAGAGGAAAAGCCAGCGGAGAAGTTCCCTTTCTGAAGGGAGCTCCTTTTGGCACATCAAAATGGCACAAGCATAGCGTTGTGCTCAGGTTAATAGGGGAGGAGTGTGACCTGCTGTATTTGATTTGCCTTGCATTGTGATGTGCAGAGCCTTGGACATTATGTGCTGAGATGGTTCATCTCTGCCATGCCAAGGCTAATATATCCTAGCTGCTCTTTATGTCTGGAGATCAAGACTCTGCTCCCCAGGATTAAATTTTGGCTCTCTGTGCAGTGGAAGGTGATTAATTGTGGGAGTATGGAAAGAAGGGTTTATAACTTAGTTCATACAGCTTATAAATAAAATGCCAAGATTTTATAGTCAATAAATGATTTCCCATCTTCTCATGGTGATGTCATAGTCCTACCCCTTGCATTCTTCTCTCTCACCTTTGACCAGTCTGCCTGGTCTCCACAGTAAGTGTGGGAAAGATTGCAAGTTCCTTCTTAACTACTGTCATTTTTCTGGGGACATCTTGAGATCCCCTTCCATGGTACAGGGAGCAAAGGAGACTGCAAATGCAGCCTCTGGCCTGCTCAGGAGAAGTATTCTGGATCACTCTGTTTGATTGAACCTTATAGCTTACAACACCATCAGATAACATTTGGGCATATTCTCTCTCAGGTGTCTGTAGCCTGAACCCCAACAGAGAGACCAGGCAAGGTATTGTGTAACCCCTCTCCATATAATACTTCCCAACTTCTTTCTTCCCATCTTTCAATTAATTTAGTGTGTCAACAGAGCTCTCAGACAGTGTGTAACAGATAGACAGAATAGCCTTTGTTGCCTGTATAAAACAAACACATTTTCTCCTCCCTAGGAATTACTTGTGGGCTGCATCTCTCAGTAGAAAATGCAGAGGCTATTTCTACAGGAAGCACATACAGAAGTAATGTAACCTTTGTGTGTAACTCTGGATACCATCTTGTTGGGCCCCAGAATATCACATGTCTTGCCAACGGGAGCTGGAGTAAACCATTGCCATTGTGTGAAGGTAACTATTTGGTTTCACGGCCTGGCACATGCCGATCTGGGATAAGCTGCTCCCTTATGCATGCATATCATATGATCCAGGGGATTGAGCTGCTTTTGGGAAACAATTCTGTAATGTGCATTAAAAATAGTGCCTCAAAAATGAACTGTATCACAAGGAGCACTGCCTGTTATCAGGCCAGCAACAGATATCATTTTTCCTAAGGTTTTAATCTGCAGTTTAACAAGTTGGATGGAGATCAGAATAAACCCCTCGTAATCCAGGAAATAGTAGTAAAGGACCTGCTGAGTCAATTAGACACCCATAAGTCTATGGGGCCGGATGAGATCCACCCAAGAGTGCTGAGGGAGCTGGCAGAGGAACTTGCCAAGCC
>VZRW01000390.1:18364-33693 GCA_013398125.1 Aegotheles bennettii
TGAGGTGCTGGAGCGAGTCCAGAGAAGGGCAACGAGGCTGGTGAGAGGTCTGGAAAACAAGCCTTATGGAGACCGGCTGAGGGAACTGGGGTTATTTAGCCTGGAGAAGAGGAGACTGAGAGGAGACCTTATTGCCCTCTACAACTACCTAAAAGGAGGTTGTAGTGAGGCTGGGGTTGGTCTCTTCTCCCGAATTGCTAATGACAGGATGAGAGGAAATGGCCTCAAGTTACGTCAGGGGAAGTTTATGTTGGATATTAAGAAGTTCTTTACTGAGAGGGTGGTTGGGCACTGGAATAGGCTGCCCAGGGAGGTGGTGGAGTCACCGTCCCTGGTGGTGTTCAAAAAACGGGTTGATGAGGCACTTGAGGCCATGGTCTAATGGTTAGGAGTATGATGGGATAAAGGTTGGACTTGATGACCCTGGAGGTCCCTTCCAACCATAATGATTCTATGATTCTAAGTTTAATGAGAGATGAGGTTACTTGCCATCTCAGAAAATCAAACTCCTAACAAAAGGTGATGGACTGTGGGGATAAGTGACTTTTCTCCCAGCGTCCTTCTGTAGTCAATTATTAAATTGATATTCTTTTTCTGAACTTTGGGTCTCCCCAGAACAGTCGCAACAGCTCAGCCTTTAACCTCCACACTCCTCACATGAATAAACACCATGAATGCATGTTGTATACCATTTTGCAAATCACTGCTTTTGGGTGCTCCCTTAGTACGTCTCTGTTCTGCCACAAAGCAGAATGAGTGCTGAGCAGGAACTGTCTGTCATGTGGAGTGGGCAGTAGTGGGTGCAGACAAGGCTGTCAACACAAAAAGAACAAAAACTTAAGTTCCCAAGTTTGAACAGATAGCCAATATTGTTGGATGTCTCTGTTCAAAATGTAAAGCATATAGACGCTTACTAAATTGCAGTATCATTAACTTAAGTATGAGTTTTCTGCATTCCTGGCCTCTTTGCCATGAAAATATAAAGTCTGATCTTCACACATTTCCTTTTCTCTCAGAAACATACGAGTTCATTTCTTGCCCACCACACTTCCTTTCAGGCTGTTCTTGTCCCTTATGCACATACCTCACAAGCTAGGCTCTAGACCCAGCATCCTGCTTGCTTTCCATAGTTGCTGCTGGTATTCTTACATGCTGACGTCTCCACACCCAGCTGCACACACAGATTTGGAGGAGACCAGCATGTTCTGACAACTTCACCACAGTAAGACAGACAATGGTCTTCTACTCAAGGCAGGTATTAGGTTTCTGTCACCAGAGCTACAAAAACTTCATGAGGGCTAGAGACCATCAGATGCAGTATTGAGCAACCAAACAATGCACAGATCACTGTGCACTACAGCATCCTAATGCTTTGCAGACCTTATAGTAGCAACCTGGGAAGCTGATGGGATATCCACATTGAAGAGCAGGTCTCTAATACCTAGTCAGGCACCTAAGAAAAGTCACAATAGCGGTGATGAACAGATATCAAGAAGACCATTTTGAACAAGGCACAAGCACTTCACCAGCTCCTGTCTTCCTCTTCCCTGACAGCCTTGTGTCTGATAGTTTAATCTTCAGTCATCCCATTACACAGACCACTTAGGAACATCAAGTGGAAAATGGGATGCAGAACAGGGTTTCTTGTGTAGCAGTGGTAACCCAACTTGGACTGTCTGACTGCTGGCTTCAGAAACATAGCTGAGAATCTTGAGGGAAACAATTAGTCAGCATCTTGCACCGAACCCATTCTGCAGCTCATCTGATATTTCTTGTTAGGTGAAAAGGAAGGTGCAAAGGGCTGCAAGTTTCTGGAGTACCTCTCAGTGGCAAGAAAGAATCATTTCCATGTTCTGTCCCGTTGACCCCAGTATGAAGTTGTAAATATGTCCTCTCCTCCCTAGCACTGCCACATTTTGCTGACCTGAACATACGTGGCTATGGCTTTTCTCTATCACTGGGAGGAGCTCCTTCCCTAGTTTTGCTACACTTCCCACCCAGTGCTGCTAAACTCTCCCTCAATACTCTTCATGATTTATTAGTCCATGACGGCTACTTTAGACACAGTGTGTGAGTAATTCAGGAATTGTTGGAAGTCCAGATCTAACTATCAAGCTGAATTAATGAGACCTCTTCCTTTGCAGAGACCAGATGCAAAGTTCCAGTTTCCTTGCCAAATGGGAAGGCGATGTATGAAAACAATACAGTTGGCAGTACAATAGCATATTTCTGTGAGAGAGGATACAGCTTGGAAGGGGAACCTGCGGCAGAGTGCACAAGAGATGGAAGATGGAGTAATCCCTTGCCTCTCTGTAAACGTGTGTGTTTGCTTTGTAATGAAAAAGTGATCTCAATTTGTAAGCACTAAAAGCTAAGTTGCTCTTCATTTAAACTGACAGTAAATGACAGCAGCTTCTACAGATCTATGTGGAAATGTACTGTAATTTTCTTCTGGTGTGGCCATGAGAAGAATTTGTCACTTGCAGTTTAAAAGATCAGTTTGCCCTACACTGGGAGATTTGTTAATGTGCATCCCATTTTTACAGATGAACAAAGGGAGCAGTTACTGAGACATGTTAAAGCATTAACTTCTCTGAGTGTATTTTAGTGACAGTAAAAGAACGAGCTGTGTTCTGCATAGATCCCTTTAGGTAGATAGCTGACATAAAATGGAGTAAATTGTAGTCAATGACTTAATATAGGAGGAGCTGGTGAGAGAACACTTTGGGTGAGAAAGCAAAAGGGAGACTTTGTTGTCCACAGTTGACTGTTGGGAGAGTGTAAAGAAAAAAGAGCCAGACTCTTCAAGTGCACAGTGGTAGGATGAGAGGCAGTGAACGCAAGTTAGAATGAAGGAAATTCCAATTTAATATTTGAAGAAACTTTTCACCATCATAGCAGTCAAACACAGGAACAGGAGCCAAGAGAATACATGAAATCTCCATCCCTGGAGATACTAAAATTTCAGCTGGTCAAGTCCCAGAGCAATCTGTGACCTAGCTGGCCCAGCTTTGAGAAGGGGCTTAGACTTAATGCCTGCATATATTACTCTGTGATTCTGTGAAGAAGCACCTTATGCACAGGTGCGCTGTGCACACACACCCACAATAGCCTTCCTTGTTGCTGTATGTGTCTGCAAGTAATTTTAAGATCTACTGTAGTCTTGGGGTGGCTAACTGGATATTGAATTTTTGTATTACAAAAGGACTCATGGAATTTTGGTTTCAGGAAACTGACATAAATCTCCGCTGTACATAGAGTCCAACTTTTTTACATGCATAATGAGATCAATAGACCATCCAAAAGTAGCTCAGCAAGCTTACAACCAGCAATAAATAAGATTATCAGAGAAATTCTAAACTCTAATGAATGTTATTGTAAGTCTCTGCTCAAACACCTGGATTTTTGCTGCTCTTTAGTTGTCCAGCCTCTCAGAGCAAGAAGTAGTATAGGTCTGGCTCTTTTATAGTGAGGTTATGGAAAACAGGAAGGACAAGAGAGAATTGTTTGATAGTAACAAGTAGGATAATCCCCACTTAAATCCTTAGTATGTCTTCTGCTGACATCAGTAGAGTATGGTAGCAAGCCACAGGGCATCAGGTAACCAAACCTTTCATTATTATTTAATGACCCAAATCTCATAACTTTACATCAAATTAGAAATTGGACTAGTGTGCCGCATCCATTTCTATTGCTTTTCATATGATTTGATTTTGAAATTTACAGAAACTATTCTAAAATATTCTCTTCCTTCCTTCCATCTTTTTTTCCTCCCTTCTCCTTTTCTCTCACACCTTTTCTTTAAACAGCAAACCCTTGTCCTGTGCCTTTCGTAATCCCAGAGAATGCTCTTCTGTCCGAGGTGGATTTTTATGTTGGTCAAAACGTATCCATTAGGTGCAGGGAAGGCTACCAGCTGAAAGGGCAGTCTGTCATCACCTGTAATGCTGATGAGACCTGGACTCCAGCAACAGCTAAGTGTGAAAGTAAGTACATGAGGTACAGTTCCGCAGGCTTGGTACTTTCCAGAGGGCTGATGACCACAGCTGTATCACACAGGAGTGTGACAGCACAGACATGTTAGCAGAGCTCTCTACCTTGATGCAGTTATTCTGGAAGAAGAGAGCTTTTGTCTGCTATTGCCATTTGGAGAGGAGAGACACTCCCAGAGACCCAGGCACATAAACGCAACCTAAGAAGCTCTACAGAAGGGCTATTTCTTCTTTCTTTCTAACAGAGTTGTTTTCTTTAAAAGGATCCAGAATACGTCTAGGTGGGTTGATGCCCTAAGAGCATTCATCCAACAGTCTAGTGTACCCTGATGTAATTTTCTTCTTAATTTACCTTTTGCGAGCTCTGCAGCTGGGATTGGTTGTTGGATACCCTAAGTATCCTGACGATGATTCCTGTGAGGTTATGGATGATGAGATGAGGGCTGTAGGGGGAGGGACTGTCTTATATTGTGTTTATTGGCACTGACAAGAAGCACAGTATCCTTTTGCAGGCATGTCTGAAGGCTTTTTGGCTTCTTGGAAGCAATATTTTTTAGTTCATACAGTGGCATCATCTCACCCTACAAACCCAGTTTCATGTATATCCAAGGACCATCTGAAAGTTTTGGACTACATAGTGGATATAGCTGTTGTTGCATTACCTAAAACTGCTGTTCCTGGCCATTTCCCTGCTCACTGGGTGTACATAAAGGTTGTCCCTGTGAGTGTCTGCACCATGAAGTCCTACTTGCTGATTTCCTATCAGAGGCGTCTCTTTAGCACCTTCCAGGTCTTTTGTGCAAAGGGCTGTGTCCAGGGTTGGAAACTGTATCATATAGGTATTGTGGCTCACCAGCCTCTGGGTGGTTTCTTTTGTTTAGAGATATCTTGCGGACCCCCAGCTCACACAGAGAATGCACTGATTCGTGGTAGCTTCTATCAGTATGGAGACATGATCACCTATTCATGCTACAGTGGGTACATGCTGGAGGGGCCCCTGCGGAGCATTTGCTTAGAGAATGGAACATGGACAAGACCACCTACCTGCAAAGGTAAGTTTTTTTTATGAATAGAAGCATTTGTTAACTTGCCATAAGCACAGGGGTGTCATCCTAGCTGCAATAAAAATGTAAGTGACATTTTTGCTAGTTTCAGTGCAGTCACAGTTTCACCCAGGGCATTTAAAGTGCAGGGTGTTGATTTCCAGGTGAAAGAGAACTTCCAGAATTTTTCTCTTTAGTCTTTGCTACTCTTACAGTTTCTTTTGCTGCAGCGTTGTATCCCACACCTAAGATCTTCTCCCCTCACCTCTTTTGTGAGAAAGTGACAGAACAAGTCATCTTTCTGACGTGGTGTTTCAGATAAGCGCCACCAGTCAGTTTTTGACAATCAAAGAGCAAGCATTGCAGAAAACAAACGTAACAGATCCAATGGGTGCTAAATCTCACTTAGTTTAGAGCTTAGCAGCTCCTCAAAATTGTTTTGCAATAAAATACAGATAGATTGATACAAGTCACTAAACAGTACACACTAAATACTGCAGAAAATTCATGGTTTTAATGAAATAACAAAGTCTAGTCTTTACACCCTTGGCATACCAGCAGGAATATGTCAATTTTTGGTTTGCTGAGCTAAAAAATTCACTTACTTAAATTACAGAATTAACTTTTCCACACAGAATATTCAAATAATTAAAAAGTTTTAAATGGAAAGTGGGGAAAACCAACACAAAACATAGGAGAGATGATACACTAAACAGTTAAAAACAGATGTAAGCATTTCAAACACCTGGTTAAACCAAGGATGTAGCATAGCAAAAGGGTTCCAGGGTCACAGGGTTTTGACGGAAAAGACCTTGCCACCTGCCATTTCCATATCAGAAGGTTGACTCTAGCCTTCTGCTGCTGAGTAGCTATAAAGCAGTGAGTTAGCTGCATCCTGAAGTCTTACCTCAGATGGTGTAACAGCAACCCTACTGCAAACTGAGAAGTAAGTATTTTGTTTAAAAATGTGAGTATTAAATGCAAAAAACCTTAGGGCACATCAGTGCCAGTCACAAGCAGCCCCATTCCCTAAGCTCAAGAACTCCCACAGAAGAGGGGAGGTCAAAATGCTGATCTGGAAACATTAGAGCCATCATCCAAGTTATCAAGTCTGCCTCTCCCCCTGCAAGTCTCAGCTCCCCATGCTGAAAATAGAAGGTACAATATTTCCTCCTTCTTTGGCCATTTTCTTCTTAGATGATTAGCATTTTGGAGGTGAAGCATTCTGTACAGTGCTAAGCCTGAATAATCAGGGTCCCCTTGTCAGTTTTTTTATATGAATTCTGGCAGCAAAATATTATGAATGTTAAGACCTAGACAAGCTGAGTTGCACTACTCTGTGAAAGCAGTCAATCTGTTAAAATTCTGTATCTGGTAGTTGTAATTGCCTTGCCTAAAAATCACAGATTAGTAGATCATTTTGAGACCCAGAAATGGCCCTGTAACTCCTGAACTTTCCAGGAATAGAGAAGCTGCTCCTGACAAACAGGTTTCTCCTGGTTAGGTGACTAGGGCTTGCATTGCCACGAAGAATCATCTGTTGAGAGGCCAAGTAGCGATGACTTACAGTAAAAGCACCTGAGTTACTTCAGATATCAAGAGGTATCCAAAAGTCTTGTTAAAAATTTACACTCCCAAAGCACCAAACCTTTTCTGAAAAGTTTGCCAAATATCTCATCACTTATTTGTAATCCGTGGTGGCTAGAGAATTCAAGTGATCTCTGCACAATAGCTACTCTACCTAAGCTAGAATTCATTAGCAAAATTACTTTTATATTATCTCTTGAAGTTGTAACACTTTGAATTCTTCAGCTGCCTCTTGAATATCACCAGTTTTACTTTTTATTCTTATTTAATATTTATCAGTTTCACAGGACTCTACTTTATGCCAAGGGCTGTAGTTTCTCTTTGAGATGTTCCTGCCACTCATTGCTAGCAACCTGTAAGAGCTGATCTGCAAAGCACTGTCAAACATGTGTACTGTTTGCAACACCATGGAGTCTACTGAGACTGTTCAGAGGAATAAGTATTAGGGAAAATTATTTCCAAAAAATGAAGTAATGAGGTGAACCAATGATCAGGGTGTAGTGCAGGAAAACTGAGCAGAATAACCTGCCTTTTGGTGTATTAAGGGAGAGGAATAACAATTTCCTGCCCTCTTTTCACCTAAAAGGGGAACTAAAAAGGACCAAAGATGTTTCTGAGAGGACTGACCTGTGTTTTCATGACACATGTCAAAATAATCTTTCAAAACTGCTTTATAACTCATTTGAGGGATTTGCCTAACAAAAGGCCTACAGGACCCAAGCCTTTGTGGTCTACATCAGAAGCAACATGAAAGCACTCTTTGTAATGACTCATGCTGCATTTCTTGTTTTTAGCTCTATGAGCTGATTATTAATGTGTCCTAAGACTGCTTGAAAAGTTCTGGCCTGGTTTAACAGGTTAGTTAATGTAAATATTATAATTAAAAAGCAGACTTCATTAGCTTCTTTGGGAGAGCTCTCACCACAGCTGCACTTGCCTGAATCACTGCTGGTTAGAGGTTGCAGGCCAGATTCTGATCCGAGTTTCAGGGGTGACAAGTATTAGCCTGGATCTGCTGATTGTAAACACCTGCAGGACTCAGCAGGCTGCATAGGTGCACACAGCTTGTCCGACTCCAATTTTTTCTTTCTGAAATGCTCTAAAATCTGTGTTGCCTGTTTGCTCTCTCTTCTAACCAATGTTTGTCCTCCAGTGGTATTACATTGTCCTGTGGGGGCAACTCTCAGGTGTGGATTTACAAGGAGATCTCAAAGATTAAGATTGATACCATGGATATGAGATCAGAGTATTCTGCTTTAGTCAACACCCAGAGACAAGCTGTCTGCATAGTCGTAGATATCTTTACAACAAAAATTGTTCAAAAGACCTGTTAAATATTGCAACTTCTGTGAACCTGCCAGGGCCTAAGGTCTCTTCCCATTCTCATTATCAGCTGACATTTGATGGGAACGGTCTTGAGACTTTGGCTGCATTTCAACAGACTCCAGGCTGTAGATTGCAGCTTGGCATGGCTTAACTGTGAGAGTAATTCAAGTTTGGCTCTATCAGGGGAAGATTTGCATTATTTCCAGTGTGGAGCTCAGGTCTGAACAGTCTTTCAGTATGCTAAACCACTGTTTGTATTTAATACTAACACTGAACAAGATCTGAAACATTTTCAAAGCCTAAACTCTTATATTGCTCACCTAGTAACTAATTAAAGACAAGATACAATTAACAGTTCAGACTGAGTTTCCCGAGGTTCGTCTGTGTTCATAACTACCACTAATTAGAAGTTACTCTGATTACTTATTTGTTCTGTAGTATCATCTCAAAGCCACAATTTTTGATCTTCTGTATACAGTATGTACACCAACATGACAAGGATTGTACTTCCTCCAATAATCTTTAAGTCTAACATGTTTGTATTTAACTTGCCACCCAATTTTTTAAAGCGGTCCTGGTTTCCTTGGATGTATTAGCCAAGATAGAGTGCAGTGTCACAGAAACGATGATGAAGGCCAAAGCCTGTCCAGTCCAGACAACATATTGGGCTAGCATGATGGAGTCCACTTCAAATTCCTCACTTTAATGATCAAGTGCTTATTAACAGATGTGCAAGCCAAGGAACACCAGTCAACATGCATGCTAAGTGAGGTTTATAATCATAATTTGAGTTCCACAGGTAAACACTTCACTTTGCCACTGCTGCACCCTTGTTGGTCACTTCTCATTATGCTGGATGATAGTGCAATAAAAATTGCTGTTTCTATGAAGTGTTTAATCTTACTTTCAGCAAACCCTGTATTATGCCAGATGGCATTATCTTGGTGTCCCATACCAAGGTTAGATGAAAGCTTGATTTTTTTTAGAGTTAATTTAGGAGAGGAGAAAAAAAAAAAAGAAAAAGATAATAGTTTTTGTTTAGGGTGGGGTTTTTTTGTTGTTTACAAAAATGAGTGGGAACAAGCAGATAAAGCATAGCATCAGCCTTGAAAACATTGTCCAAATAATTTACCAAATTGCACTAAAAACTTCTAAGTTTTCATTCTTGCCATGAACAAATTTTGATTGTCTTAACAGTTCCCATGCTCTTGCTCACAGTACCTAATCAGACACACCGAGCCAGAAAATGAGATCAAAGTCATGTCTCTGAACTTCACTACATTTGTTTGTTCTACTTTAAACTTTACAACTGCAAAGATCTGTGCAAGATGCTGAATTACTAAGCTTCTGTTTAGCTGTCTATTTGACTTTGTCATGAAATTGTATTGTTTTCAGCTGTCTGTCGATTCCCATGTCAGAATGGTGGTGTCTGTGAGCGACCAAATGCCTGCTCATGTCCCAGTGGCTGGATGGGTCGTCTCTGTGAAGAGCGTATGTATAGCATCCCCAAATGTAATTTTAAGGATGTTGTTGGTAAGACAAGTGAATTCACTGCAGTGAACTGAGTGGGAAAATTAAAGACATAAGAGCCAAGAACATAAAAATCATTACTTTATTCTGATTGATGAATTAGAGAGAACAGAAAGGACTGACTGATTGCTTGTTTCTAAACAAATGATCATCTCCTGACATCTCCAAACCAAAACAAGCCCTTTTTTTAATTGGTGCAATTTTGCTTGGGGATGCTCTTTCGCTGTGATTGAAGAATAGCCTGCTTCATTTCTCCAAGCAATGCATGGTAGTTTTGGGGAAAGAACATGGGTTAGAACAGAAGAGATACGAGTGTTCTGCTGATGGCTGCATTTGTTTCTTGGCTTCCTTTTTACCAGTCTGTGATTATGAATCTGATCAGTTTATGTTCAAATAATATAACTGTATCACCTTTTCCATGCTGTACTTCCTGACCTGTGTGCCTGTACCCCACAAATTCTGGGTTGGCCTTTTCTGGACTGGATCTCTGTATAGTTAGAGAGCTGGATCTGTTCTGATGGAAAAAGACAAATCTGACTCTTGGGTCTGTCACAGATTCCCTGGGTGACGTTGGGAATGCCAGTTTGTGCCATGTTTCCCCATTTCTTCGTGGTGATCTTAGCTCAAAGAATTTGAGAGGGCTAACCCTTTCATTACTGATGTAGCTGTGGCATGAGAAGCCTTATTACTGTACCCATAGTTAGACATGGGTCTATGTGGACAAAGAAGGAAAGTACACTTCCTGTATTTAGTACTCATTATGACCCTGGCATAAAGCTTTAGCGTGTCCAAGAACACCTGCAGCTGAGTTGGTGTCACTGTCCCCGTCTCTGAGTATATATGCAGAACTATGAAAAGATGTAGCGCCTCCTCCAGTAGTTCCTGGAGAGGAATGTGTTCAGGCATTTTGCTAGGTAGACAGCTTTAAATGGTCCTCTGAATCTACCTCTGCAGCTTTCAAGTCTTCTCTGTAGTAGTGTCAGTTCCACGTGGCACAAATTAGCTGTAGATGCAGAATGAGAAGAGATTCAGTAAGTTTTGTCCTTCTGCATTTACAGAAACCCTAGTTATGTGATGTATTTACACAGTCCCTCTTTTGCTGCCCCTTGGTCTATCAGTACCACCATAGCCACATGTGCAAACTCAGCCCTGTATGTTTCACACTTTCAGCAGGAGAGGACTGAGCCCTGTGTCTGGCAGAATTGTGTTTGGTATGCCACAGTTGATTTCCTTACTGTACCATTAGTAATGATAATTAATGTATTCTTCAGGATCAGAGGACAAATTTATGCCCCCAGTTGTTTTGATCTGTCATCCCAATTCAGATCCTGTTTTCCTGTATGAGGAAAATAAACAGGGAGCTGACTAGCCAAATCACACTTCACGCAGATATAGGCACTAGTTCTCGTTTTCTTTTTTTCTCCTTTACTTTGGCATAGGTAGTGAGAAGAGAGGAAAAGGGTTCCCACAGTTTGTTAGTGCCACCTTAGTTTTGCAGCGTTGCTTGTCAAGCAAAGTGCACCAGTGAAGAGAAACAACAGGTTTAGTCTTTGGAGTTAAGGGCCTGTTCTAGAAGTCAAAGGGATTTTTGAGTGCTAGCTTTGAGCACTGATCTGTCAAGATCAGGCCATAGGTGAGGCCACAGAACTCTGACAGAATTCAGTCACCTTGTAGTTCACAGATAAGATAGATTCATCTTCCTGAGAAAGGCTTGACCACTCTAAAAAGCATGCAGAACACTACTAGTTTAATGACACAGACAAGTAATTCTTGGTGATATGGGTTAGTCCTGTGAGCTCCATAGAAGTTCACTATTCTTTTCTTATCCAGGCTGACTGCAGCTGCTCAGCTTGACCTGTGCTGTGCAGTGGAAGAGGAAGAACGTCTGCATCAGTCCTCTGCAGCTCCCATCCTCCCTCCCAGTATAATGGGAGGTGCCATTCAAGGGTCCAAATTTGACACCCATCTCAACTTTTGCTCTTACTAGAGCATGTTCACACAAGTACTTTGTCCAGATAGGGTAGTGAAGATGGTAGTTTTGTGAGGGTTACTTAAGTGATGTATGGTATGAACATTGGACAATTTTGCAGATCTGCTCGCAGGAGCAGTATAGCTTGATTGGTGCTCAATCCAGAGGCCATCAGCAGCTTGGTATCTGCTGTATTTCTTCCCCAGACCTTCCAGCCACAGTCAACCTGTTGCACCCAAAATGCCTTGAATCAAAACTGTCTTTCCATGGGGGATTTGTGGTGTCATCTATCTCAGCAAGTTTTCACTGGCCCAAACCGAATGCTTTTCTATGGACAGTGCATAAATGACTTGTTTTGGATGTTACATTGTGGGACCCTGAGGAATCCAGAAACAGTTCAGTTGTTTCTAATTAAAGCATGAACTGATCTTGTTAGCCACGGTCACAGAAAAGGACAATGTCTGTGGATATTACGCATGAGAAACAAGCAAATAGCCCTGCTCATTTCCAGTGAGCACAGAGCCTACAGGCACTTGAAGCACTAGCAATTGCTCCAGCCTGTCCATTTGTTTGTCATCATTCCTTCTCATTTCTGGACACCATGCCAGTCGTATTTGCTGCTCATGCCTTGTGGGTAGATCTCACTCAACTCTGCTGATACTGCATGCAAACACTTTGAGGGGTAGTAGGTTTTCTAATTAAACATAAATTCTTCCCTTGTACACTTTATTATTTGCTTTAGTGGGAGATCGTTATTTTCATTGGCTCTCTTCTCCTTTTCCTTAGCAATATGCATTCTGCCGTGTCTCAATGGAGGTCGCTGTGTGGCCCCTTACCAGTGTGACTGCCCCCCTGGATGGACTGGATCACGCTGCCATATTGGTAAAAGTCCTTTCAGCTGGATTTTTTTCTCGCTTCTCATGACTACTATCAGTACCTAGCACAGCTCACTAAGGAGTCTGTAGAACTACTGAGCTTCTCACAGGAAAATGCAGGCCTGCAATAATATTCCTGAAGGATTTGCTGTCCCCAGCTGCAAACTATTTTCAGAGTAGTCCCTGATGAAATCTTTAAAAGTCTTTAAAATCCTTTACAAAAAAAGTTTGTTCCCAGAAAGGACAGACAGCATTCACAAGAGTTCTCTCTGCAAAAAGCAGTTCAGAGGATTTCCAAAGAGAATAAAACTAGATTGATCATTCCAAGTAAAGTAGTTCATCGTTAAACTCACAAACAAGCTGCAGGTACTACTGAGGTTTTTTACTACGTAGCTGTCTGGTTTGGGGGATTCACACTTACTGCCTGAGTTCTTAGCTAGGGCAGAGGGCAGAGCAAACAAGAATTTGTTTAAGGATGGTTGCGTTTAATGGCTACATGGTACCCATGTAAGGTACTGTGTACAAGGTACAGGGGTACCATACCGTCCCAAGTTCTCTAAACAAATTTAATGTGTGCTGCATTTTACTAGATCTCTTGCACCTAACTGAGGCTGAAGGTCATGTAGCACACCAGATTCATGGGGGGTAGTAAGGGGAATGATTCTAGGCTCCAGACCTGTGTCCTGGCAAGTCAGCTTGTGTCAGATGAGGCTGATTTGCAATTGGGGATAATGTTTGAACCCAAGTTTGGGATCTCTGGTTTCATATCAAGACTAAACAAATGCCAGTTTTTGAAAGGCTTGTTGCTGTGGAAATAGCCAATAAAACTCAATATAAATTGAGAAATCATTGAAACGTCTTACAATCATTCTTAAATCCCAATCACTAATACATGGTAACCATTCTTACAAATTATTTTACAGTTTGTTCACTGTATTTTTATTGTCCAAAGGCACCTTAACTGATTGCTAACAGGCCCTTTACATGAAAGCCCAGTTTTGCCTTTCTGCAAGACTTTGGAGTGGCTGATCAGGTGAACCGGATGAAGAATTCATGCTTTTGTTAATAAATGTTCATATTATTTGTTCAACTCATAAAAATAGTGAGTGTAGGGGATAAGCTGTGTGATACACTGCAAACCCAACCATCCTTCAGTAAACTGAAATCCAAGAGTGAACATTTTAACTCAGAACTACTGTCTTTTGAAGGGACATTTGCCTAGCACATAATGTGTCATTTTGTCTCATATTTTACAAACTTTGCAGCTATAACAGCATAGGTGGTTGAGGATGTTAGATGGCTTTTTCACTTTTGGGCCAGCAGTTAAATCTGTTCAGGCTGACTTGGTTTTTAGTAGCTAAAGAAAAAATTCTAGTGGGCAACTGCACCTGTGCCAAAGTCCATTCATAAAAGCTCATAACCACTGCTTATGAAGTTATTAAACCACTTCTCATTTTACTTACTTGTCTTGACCTTTTGCCATGACAGAGCAAAGTGAAATCACAAATATTACGATTAATTTCTGGTCTCACAGGAATAATTATGTGCATAAAGTAAAAGCTAAAGAAGTTTCATTCATATGCTTCATTTCATAATCAAAAGTTATTTTCAACATGACAAACTTGGTGCACTTAATTGCACAGGGATGGTCCATCTCTGTATCCTCCTGCCATTGTTTACTCGTGTTTGGCCCTGAGGAATCACAGTAATGTATTTCTATCTCCTTTTGTGTTCCTGTGATTACTCATTTCCATTTCCTGTAATTCCACATTAATATTTCTGATGCATATTACTTACAAAAATACCACCCAGCATTTGTCCTCACTGGTATCTTTAAGTTTGTCCTCTAGAAATGGTTTTATCTGCTTAAAAGAATTCATGTCCTTCAGCTTTCCTGCAGTATGAATGTCTGCCTTTGAAGGACGCCATTAAGTGACTCCCTAAATCTGTTCTGTAAATTATACACTGCTTTATCATCTAGTCTCATGTTCAATAGGAAGACTTGAAGCTTTGACTTTTGTTTGGTGACTTGATATCCTTGGGTTAGGCAGTCACACAAAAGCAGCTACAGCCATTTCACAGCAGGCCCAGCACAATCCTATCAGGCAGGCCAGTGTTTGTTTTCTAATTCAAATGTCTGTACCACCTAGTCACATCTCTTATGGCTATCCAGTGTCCTACAGGAACTTACTGTCATCCTCTGCTTCCTTTTCTTGTCTCCACAGAGGTACCATTGTGTGAAGTCTTACTCCATGCCTGCTGTTGATCTGTAAATAGCTTTCTGATCTTTAACTTTCTGTTTATACTGCCTCTTCCTATACCTTTTTACCACAACTGGTGTCTGCTTGTCCTGGCTACTGTTTAGCTGTCACATTCCTTTCAAATAAACACCCACATTTTCTTCCTAGAATAAGACCTATTCTCTTGTGGATCTCCTGATTCTTCGGTTCTACTTCCTCTTTCTGCTTCCACTTGCATTCCTTTTTTCGGCCTCTACTTGAGGCAAAAAATTTTAAGGCAATGTAAAATAATACACTGGCTGTTTCACACAGCTCATACATTGTAGGAGACAGCAGAAGTGGCAGACAGAGTCAAAGCAGGTTCAGCAGAGATGTGCTTCTAATGCTGCCCTTTCCAGAGCAAACCATCTTTCACAAGAGACTCACAGCTGATGTTTAATATTGTAGTTCTGAGAGTAGTCTGTTCTTAACAGAATAATGCAGGCTGGATTTTCAGTACCTCCTCCCTAATTAGCTTGTTGTAGGTGTGCTTAATAATGCAACTCTGTGTGTGTGTTTATATGCAGCTGTTTGCCAGTTGCCTTGCTTAAATGGTGGGAAGTGCATACGACCAAATCGGTGCTATTGTCCCTCATCATGGACGGGACATGACTGCTCTAGGTAAGTGTTGCTGAGCACTGTCCCATTGCTAGGCTGAGTCACGCCCTGCTGAATTCTAATTCTGAAAAACATGTAATTAATTTTGCACATTTTCACAGAATCACAGA